>JAQFYE010001352.1:0-23619 GCA_034694305.1 Protaphorura glebata | reverse complement strand
GGCCCGTCAGAATTTGTTGATTCTTGTAAAATAACAAAAAGTGAATTAAGGTTTTGAATTATCCCGTTGTTCGTCTGGGCCGCATAATTGTCCACTAGTACTACTTGATCCTGATATTTAATCAATATGATATAAAATCAACAAATTATATACAATGTGTATAGATTTACTTTGCCTAAATCTTTGCATGGATAGAACTGGAGAGACGGGTCTAAATGAATAGGATTTAAAATTAATTTTACAATTTCTCAAAAAGAATTCTGATCCAAACATTTGCATTCCCGCTAAATTTCTAGAGTGCTTAAAAATACTTTCATTTCCATTATTCAATTCTATTCGAAAGAATAATCGTTTAGTTCCTTCTTTTCAACCGCATTTATTGCCACTTCCCTCATAATCATGTGCAATTATGACAGTGCAATTTTCGCGTAACATTTATCCGAAGAACTCTTTGACAAGGATATGGGTATTGTGTATGTAGTTGTGAAGCTTAGCTATACTATGCATTATGCAATAAAATGAACCAGAACGGACTACTAAATGTAAAATAGAATAGGATGTTGACCCGTTCCATAGTCGAACTTGGCAATTACAATTTGCACATTTTAACTAAATTTTTGAACCCACCTGAATACTTCACCCATATACTGGGTGTCCCAGAGAAAACGGACCATTGTTAGATTATATTTTGTCGGAGTTACAAGAAATATGTTACCGTCAGGTTGGAATTGTTGATAAATGCCAAGAATTTATTTTATCAACGTAAACCGCTAAAATAAAAATCATTGTGACAGTGGAACTTATATCCATAAAACTTATGCCCAGTTTAAATTAGCGTGTGGTTCTCGATGGTAAAATAAATTCTCAGAACTCATCAATTATTCCTATCCGACCGTAACATTATTTGTTGTAACTACGCCAGAATATAATCAAACAATGGTGCACTTTTTTCTGGAACACCCAGTATATGGTACTTCCGTAATAATTCTATTTAATTCGATTTTCCAAAGACAAAATATGACAGCCAGCCTCCATCTGAAAATTGGGTTGAATTCTTCCGTCTTTTTACAACTGATTTCTGATTTGTACGATTCCTTAAAAATACATACGCTTAATCACTACAGTGAATATTCTAATGCATTTGTTAGAACGATTTCTTTGGTATTAACATAAATTGACGATAAATTGGGACGCCAAGTAGTCCTGTTCAGTACGCTAGACACCCCAACTTTATAAAATTATATATATTAAACTGAATTTCAAAAAATGGAAAAATGTGGAACTCGAAATTATAGTAATCAAAATCTGATTCCTTAAAGTGGCTGGTTTCAACTTAATTTCAAGCATTCCTTTTGTTGGATTATGGATAGTTGCTGTAATTTTTGTGAGAATTTTAAAGCAGATTCTACAATTACCGGGTTTAGTTATCAAAAAAACTAATTTTATGTTGAATGAACTTGTTCAGCTCGATATCTGACTATCTATGTAGGTCGGTCGTACGTTCTGAGTCACATTTGCTAAGTCTGTTAGGGAGATGAATCTTACATTTTTGAAAATTATGTAGAAATGAAAACGAGGTTCAGTCACGCACGGGACTGCGTGTGATTGTCTGCTCATTTTCTGCAAATAACGAGTCGATAATGGTATCAAAGATTAAAATAGTGTGAAATATGTGAGGAAATTATTGAGAATATAGGTGCCGGTGATCCTCCCAATTGGAAAGGAAGTGAAGAAATTGAAAGTCTACGAGATCACGATCCGCGGCACCGCCACCATTGTATTCCTTAATTGTAGTACTTGGACACGCGACTTCAATCACATATCGCATCTTTCAGGCTTTTGATACTAACAACCTTGTAATTTATTTCAAATATACCTCGTTGTTCTTTTTACCATTATATTTCTACGGGCTACACTTGTCAGTGATAAAAATGACAAACTAATACTATATCCTCATGTAATTGTTATGTTTTCCTTTTAATGGAATGTCGTGATAATAAAAACCCAATCTATTGAACCACATAAATATGTTTTATGGTTAACCTTTCAGGCTCTAAAAAATTTGCACATGAGGATAAATTGCTTCTTGCTATTCCAGTTACGTATCGTTATTTTTCGGGCGCGAGTTGAAATGTCGGGAAGGAAATTTCACAGTCAACCGTTCGGTCCCACATCAAAGGAGGGGACTGACCTGTCATACGTTTGCAAACTTAATGATTAAGTGATTATTCAAGATTGATTGTTGACAGCAACTACTGCATGGATTAAGCCCGTACTTATATTTCGGTGCATTTTGGAGCAAACTGGCGAGACAATCTGATTTAAACATATTATTATTGTGTTATTATTCAGCCTGAGCCGGAATATTCTGGCTGTTGTGATAACAAATAATCAACCACACTAAATGGAAATTATTTTGTTTTTTATTTACAGGCTGAGACTGTAAGGTGGCAGATCGATTATCACCAATTACCAGCTCCACTGCGATAGTTATGTGTAAGTACAAAATACCTATTCCATTAAGCGTGACTTTAACAAAATAACAAAAAAGTTGTTGACAAATCACAGGTGTTGCTTTTACTCTTGTATGATATTGGTATTGGACTTTCACCAGTGCACTTTCTCTCTCATGTTGTTCGTTTTACTTCCATATAGTGATTTGCAAAAATACATTTATTGGTGGACAGGATCAATTAACGTCAAATATTTTTCTTAGGTCAATTGTTGCTCTTTCATTTACGATATGGGAATATTCTTAGTAGTAGGATGAAACAATATACAGGGAGACTACTTTTCTAAATTAAGCTGTAGGTAAATATGTTTTCATTAAGTTTCAGATCCAGTTGTGATATTAAGGGATAGTGTTTCTCAAACACTTACACATATTACATATTTTTTAGTTGCCTCGAAATAATGCTGCAAGTAAAATACACATCTCACGTCTATGCGCTTTTGGAGTTGAAATGAAAGTCAGGCGAACCGAACGTAAACCGTTTTGATGCGTATCTTGTGCTTACTACTGCACGATCGTGGTATTCGTGGCAGTCATTTTATAACCACTAAATTGTCTGCATCTGAACTGCAGGGCTAGACAGAAGTGCAAGTGCAATGCAACGGAATAAATGCATAAGAAAAAATGCGTAGTCAGCTTCGTAATGGAAAGTGCAGAGACAACGAAAATCTGGGCCCAGTACTAATAAATAGCCAGAGGCGGTAGCTGGAAGAATTTAAAAGGGTTGAAAGAATACATTGGTCACGCTGGTTCCATTTTATAAACCTTGATCTTCAGGCGCCCGTACAAATTCCTGAGTATATTGCTCATAAAAGTAAAAAATAGTAAAATGGGAAGGTTAATATAAAATTGCCTTCATCCCACGGGTTCTAAATATCCAAAGCGCTCTTAAAAAACCTCGACCCGAAGATTGCGTCAGTTATCACCGGTTATTATTTAAAGAACGTAAATCCTAACTGCAAACAAATTTAGTTATCATTGCGAATTAAGAATCGTGAAAATTAATACTGAAAATTTTGACTGTGCAAAATATACTTTATGACTAATTTTTGAGGTTGTGTACTGCCAATCCAAGGTATTATATAGTCGATTTACCAAATACGACCTGCAAGATGGGTACCAAATTAGTAACCTTCAGGTCGAGGATGAAATAATGTTCACTACTAGAAGTATTCAGAATTTCAAGAAAAATCCGATGTGATGATGCCCTGACTCGCACTCTGTGACAGTTGAAATTCGAGGGAACATTCTACCTTTTTGCTAAAATTAGACTGTAAACTATTCAGAAAAGACTCGACTGGCTTTTCAATTGATCTGCGGTTATAATTTGTTTAGAAAGTAAGAGTTAATTCCTTGTTTTCACACCTGTACCTCTAATTTTTTAAATGCTTCACCGCTTCTTTAAACTGAATGGAAACATATTCCGATATGTCTTCAACAACTTCTTCAAGTGTGCATAAAACCTAACGCTCTTCAAATCATAAAATTTTACACAAAATTACCGTATTTAATATCAATACGGATGAGTTAAATTGTCATCCATCACAATGCCCACGCACTTGACTTGACTTGACAAAATACCATGAGACCAAAAATGCTTAGAATCCAAATCCAACAGAGACGAAATTGTAATTAGGATTTTTTTTTTGCTACTTCGCGTCGAGCTCACTGATGTTTGTGAACGCAAGCTGCAGGCAAAATGAAGGTAATTTATTTCTTAAAGTCAGTGATATCGACTTACAAGGTGTCGCCTTATCTAATAAATATTACGTAAGCGCATATCAAGTGCATAGGATACGAAGTTTTGACGCGGGTTTTGGAAGAGGAAAGCTTCCACATTTAGTCATTCTTAACTCTCTGCAGGATTTCCTTTCCTTTCCAAGCAGGACTTGGGTTCCGAGTCCAAGACAAGATAAACATTTTGTTCAGTCCTTCAGTCTGAGGCACACATCATTCATTTTTATCATTGTAGTTTAATGGATTTTACATGCTGAGCTCCAGCCGTTTTATTGCAGGCGTTGTTGTATTGTGGAAATGGATATGGCAATCTGAACAGCGGGTGCTGGTCGGAGTTGCTCATTTTGAACAGGAATTCATTATTTTCTAAAAAACCTGGAACCATTTCTTCAAGATTATAACAGAAGAATGTGTGTGGGCAATATCTGAATTATCTTTTTTAAGATTAGATTAGCCGTGGCGTGCGTAATCTCCTGTTTTGAATTTGTGTATATAAATCAGTTTAGATTTCGACGTAAGTTTGATGTGAGGGAACACTGGGTACTATTTTACGAAATAATTGAATAGTTACAGCCTGGATGTCTTCTCTCCAGTCTTCATCTTTTACAGATGACATATGAGTTACCCGAGGTAGAATTTGAGGCCTAAAGTGCAATAATTTGATTAATTTTTATAACGCCATATGACAAATAAATCTAATATGAACTTATGCTATAACGAAAATACAGGTAGTAAATTAAAGATACACATTACCCAACATTGTTTGATTTGGGGAGATGTTACGTCCTAGAGTTCAGTACGCAATGTTAAGAATGTTGAAAATATATTTCCGTCGTCTGCGTATCTCTATACAGTAAAAATAATTGGACATAAACTAATTCGTACAAACTTTAATCCGAGTACGCACCCGGGAAAGTCACAACTCAATTTGTTGACTTTGGTACATAAAATAAAATGTTACTTACTACGCACCGTCAAGTTCTGTAAGAACTCCATGTGATAGGAAATCATTACGCTAGATATTAATCAACAATTCTAATAATAATATGTAGATGATTTTAATAACAGAAGCATAATCAATGAATCTGAGAAAGCAGACGGCCGACCGAGCATAGATTGATTTATTCCTAAAACTTTTGATAAATTAGAGGTCAATTTGTCTAGGTCCACTGCTGTAATATGGTACACAGAAATTCATAAACTGAATTAAAAGCCATGAAGAACGAGTTTCTTAAAAAAATTGCGTCTATTCACGCAATTTACTACATCACTAATAATCACTAATAAATTTTGTTATAATTACATGTCAATCACAATCAATTATAAATTCAAACAGTTTTTATTCTTACGAAACAAGTGTAAGATTTCTTTTTAAAAATTAACACGTAAAGACTTGGCTGGAGGTGCGACAACATGGCGCTTTCTTTCTTCAAGCTAATGAAATTTGCTAACACTTTCTGTGGGTAAAATGGACAGACAACCATATCTCATTATCCGAACTTATATTCCATAGTTTGTACAAGAAACTAGCTGGTCGCCCCACAGAGACAAGAGTAAAATTTGTAGAATGGTTATAATATGATAATAAGGTCATTAGCCGCTTTAAACAGACCGGGTATTTTCATTTCTCTTTGAGGTCTGTTCTTTATCCGAAGCACGTGTCGACAGTAATTTGTTCAACGTTTGTCTTTAAACAATTATCAGAACCTGTCATCACAAATTTACAAGGAATGACAATGTTTAATAAGGATAAAATGCGTAAAAAATTAGATCCGTAATTTTTACCGCTTTTCTTTCAATTGTTCACAATGATGTGAAATGTGAATGCTTTGAGAAGATGTCCAAAATGACAGGTAAACACATTTGCACAATGAGCATGATTCTTTAAATTTTTTGATTGTGAACGTAAGATGAGGACTACTTTCGAGGAATGACCAATGGCATCGCGTGATTAATTTTCAAATTAATTCTCACTCATTAGTAGGTGAGAAGTCAGCGGGAAAGAACTCAAAGGTGTCCATCATTCATTTCAATCTTCATGGAATGTATGTGAATTCTATACTCTTGTGAGGGAGACGAATTAGTTGATTCACAATTTTTTTGCCAGTCCTACTCTTTTTAATTCATTTCCACTCATTTCATTAAAACTTATTAATTTTACAGTTGAGATTTGTAAAACAAATTAGTTCTGGGTTCATCACCTCTTCAGTTCAGTAGATCCTGTTTGCGGTAAAATTGCGTGTAACTTGAGGATCCATTAGCAAGAATTCTGACACGGACATAGAAAAATATTATGAAGTCCAGACTTATGAATCACTTTAAGAACAATGCAAGTTTTTAATGAAGTAAAATTAAGGTCAATAAAATAGTTACAATGATTTAGCGCAGATTTGAATCGATTGCTCATAATAAAAGTATCAACGATTAAATGGTTCATTTCGTGTTCTGCGTGGTATTTCTATTGGCACAAAAACACTCGAGAAAATAGTTTATACAATCATTGAACAAATTCCCAAACTGATTCATACACGTTTATTCTGATTTGTCAATGATGTGAATCTATATTTTATACTGAAGAGACGTTAGTTAAACTGCGCGTATTATTATTATTGTAGAAAAAATTCAGTTCAATTTGTATTTTGATGTGGAAGTATTTTGATGACGAATGCTTCGTCATGGAAAGCATCGTCATCGACACTTTTTTGACTTTCCGTGTTGAACATCAGTCTTGCCCGGTCTTCACAAAATTGACGGATCAAAGTCTTCCAATATACAGGTGAGTGTAGGCGAAAGAATCGAATTCGAATTTGACGAAGCCTCGGTAAACCCATCAAAGTTTCTAACCAATCCAATTTCAAAGGACCAGCCCTTTCTCGATAGCCAATCCACATTGAAACCAGAACATTTTCGAGATTTTGAAAAGACTGCGTGACCCAATTACTTATGACTTGAAATAAGTCAAAAATAGTAGGCATGAAGTCGTGCAAGTCGAGTTTCTTCACTTGTGGGAGCTGTACTTGGACGTCCCAGAGTTTGTAGTAGTCCCTGATTATCAACTCATTCAATCCAGGGCAGGACTCAAGGCAAAAAATTCGAATGGGTTCAACCTCCATGGGCGGATCGGGAGGGAGGACCCACATGCCGATGAATTTGATCGATACGACACTGAGTGTGTTTCGGTTTTGCTGAATGAGAGACTCGATAGGTCTTGCAGTACCGGTTCTCCCGAGAAATTTTTTAGCAGTGATTCTGGAGAGATTTCCAGTCGGAAGTAGGGTTGTAAAATTCCCGGGTATTTAATTTTTGGGTATATACCCTGGGTAAATACCCGGGTATATACCCGGGTGTTTACTCATATTGGGGCGATATGATACATAAATTGTTAAAAGTTTACAATTTTTCACAATTTCGTAATTAACATAAATTGCAAACGCTAAGCTGTAGAATTCCGAGACCACTTGGCACTAATTCAAAAATGTTTGGTCTACATTGTGTGAATTTTTACTTTTTTTGTGTACTAATAAATACCCAGCGGGTATAAATTCAAAGCACCCGGGTATTTACCCGGGTATATACCCGGGTATATACCCTCGGGTATTTACCCTTTACAACCCTAGTCGGAAGCCAGATCAACTTGGTCAGCTTGTCGGCTTTCCAGACGCATGGGGGCACTATATTTCAAAAAAAAAATAATAATGTTTTAAATTTGAAGTTAATGTTATACGTAGTCATTTAAACCTCTTCAGTAGCAATTTGCGCTTTATTGGATATACGAATTTTTGGTTCGGGAGTCTGAATCGACATCAATGAGTTCACTCTTCTCTAGAGAAGTCACTCTAGAGGCTCCATTGACCCAGACAATTAAGCCAAGATCACTGGCGACCAAGTACTGTATAAACACACCCCGCTATACAAGTAATTAGGGTGTAGGTCAACCAGACCTACACCCTAATGTACTTGAATGTATTAGGATGCAGCGGTTTTAAGCACATTAATAAAGAATCAATCAATCAATCAATCAATCAGGAATTGAACCCGAAACCAGATGGAATAAACACAGAACCCACTACGCTTAGCCGTCCTGACTTCCGTTAAAACTGACTAAAGTTTTGACACAATACTGGAAGGGCACGGATATTGAATTCGCAAGGCAATGGTTAATACGTAGAGTCCTAGAGAAATGAGTGACATACCCAATTGAGCAAGAATCTCAAAATCTGAAGTCCGGATGTCGAGGAATTCCAACTCCAAGTTGGCTGCTACATTTTCTTGCTGTTCTGGGGAGAATAGGGTTGCAGGAATCTCTGGAAATCTCGAGTTGAGAGAAATGTGTAGTCCGAGTCCTTTAATTGTTCTGCAGTGTCGCTCGAAAAAATTCATGAAATTTGACATCAATTTAATGATTTCGGTTGAAATTTTCTTTTGTTCATGCGGCAACACGGTCAATGCTAGACTTCTGAGGTTCGGGAATGTGGCTTTCTTGAAAATTTGAACAACTCCTCCTGCATGATTCTTCAATGATTTTTTGAAAGTTTTGTCACGATTACATTTCGCAATCGAGGCTTCAGTTATCTGCAAAACCGTTAAAATCTTTATAAAAAATGCACACAATAATTGACATAGCCGCTGAGGCCGAATCAAACATCATCGCGTATTTTTGGGTTGCTTCCCATTTGGCCTAGAGACGTACAATGTAGGTACCATCTGGTAGTAAGAAAACCAGCGAAAAGAACTCTTTAAAGCAACCACCGGGAGTGCAAGTCCGAGGAATCGAACCCCAGCACAGCGAAACAGAATGGGCCAACCATATCATCATGCTGCAATGCACTTGCTATTAAAATCTTTATATTCTCGATTAATACTACAATACGACCACCGGAGCGATTGGAACAAATATTGTGAACGAATATCGACATTCCTTCACAAATAGTTCAAGTATCGTCATTCAGACTAATACTCGAAATAATAAAGAATATTCGTTAGTCGGTCATCCAAGATTTGAACCAACATGCGCCATAACTTACATCAGGTGTGACAACAAGATTCAATTCCGTCAGTTGATTCAATTTCATTTCGGACATCAAACGTGAAAGAATGTCTGGACGAACAAGACCGAAGCATTCAGAACTCAGAATAAGAGTCTCAGTATCTGTGCAACCGTATTGCAAAATAGTAAGCACAGTTTGTTCGGAGTTCCCTGAAACCAACTGAATTACTCGAATGGGTGGGAAAATGTTTCGAGAGCAGGTCATGGATGGCCAGGTCATTTTGATGTCACTGAGAACAAGTTTTCCAATGTGGACCTCAGTATTCAAAAGACATTTAACGGAGTCTTCTGTGGTAGCCTCAAATTCTTGTATGAAACAAAGAAGTCCCGAGTCTCGATGATCCAGAATCCAACGCCATCGCCTGCAAACCGAACGAGCATTCTTCTTCTCCTCGAAGCCTACAAGACTTAAGACCTCGATGATCATCTATAGGAATTCAAAATAAGACCACATTAATTGACATGCACCGAAGGGCACCAACATTTTATCTTCAGAATGGGTGGCTGCGGATGTAGGGAGGTATACTGTGAAATAAGTCTCAGGTAAAAGCAATAAAGCGGCTAATACCTCCGACGGCAAGTTGTGAAAAGGCGAATCTTCCTCTCCGAAGAACATTTCGTATCGTGATTATAAACTGAATCACAAATGATGAGTTAAATTATGTTTAATATACTTTTTACAGGAAATACCACTTTGAAAAAATTACAAGCACAGTTAGCTGGTCGTCATATTTTTAGCACAGTTCAATACAATTTAATTTGTTCTTGTTTAGACCATAAAGCGGCACCTGACGTGACGATTCCCTCGGAAACGGCTATTTCTACGAAAATTATGAATTTTATGGGCGTTCACCTTTGTTTGCTAGATTCACAAAATCCAACGACAAGTTTTGTACGGTACACTACGGCTTGAAACATTCATTTTTATGGTCAGTTAGCTCTGATGAATTGTTTAGCGGCAGCCTACATGACAAACAATCAAAATTTTGTAGCGTTGTTTGAAATCGACTATATTATTTCTCTTATTCCATAATGAAGTCGAATGTCGAGTGTAATATTACGAAACAAGAAGTTTTATATAAATTTTATGAAGTGATATAATGTAACAGCATATTTTGACATTGTGTATTAGTATTTTTTTAAAGATGATCATTTCAGTTAATATTTCCTTGTGGATGTGTGGTTCTCGAACTGGTTTTAAGTCCCCCTTTGTCCTCCCATCTTGGACGTGAGTGTCGGGCTGTCATCACAAATTTGACGGCTCATATTCAGAAGGTTATAGGTTATAGTCGGAGTGTCCGAAGGAATGACTTAATAAAATTTGTCGAAGTCGCGGTAAACGCGACAAGACTTGTGTCCAATCCATTTCCAAATCTCCAGGCATTATGCCAATCCATAATGCAATCTGAATTTCTTCGAGATTTTGGAAAGTCCGCACAATCCAGACTTATTTTCTTTTCCAATGTAACTGAAATGCATGAACGGGCCCGTGTCAAGTTTGGTCACATTTGGAAACTGTACTTGGGTCTCCAGAATTTTGTCATCAAAGGTGCTAATTGTGAGTTCTCTCAATGCAGGGCAAGATTGAAGTCTAGGTAATTTGAAATGGGCCATTAGTGAGTGTGCCTCCGTTTCTTTCAATGAGAGATTGCAAAAAAGGGTTCGGAGTGCCACGTTTCACTTTTAGACCGTTGTTCACGTTGTAACCCTGAATTGAACACCAAATCAACTTGGTCAATTTGTCGGATTCCCACACACATGCCGGCACAGAAATATTAAAATGGTATAACGGGAGAACATGTTCATATAAATACAAGTAATATAACTACTTAAGTAATATACTATAATATAACTGCAGGACCCCTAAAAATAAAAATAAAACATCACTACCATAAAATCAAAAGAGTTTCGTCTCATCTCCGACGTAATCATGGCGGTATCAACAAATACTTCGAATTTACAAAACCGTTATCAAGAAAATCAAATGGTGATGATCTAATGGACTACATATTCGGAGAGTTTAGTTCAAATTCAACATCCAAATTGCATAATACATTTACTGTTGATATTCATCTTCAATGGAGCATCTTAAAATGGAATTTAGATCAGTCCAAATTCGGATAATTACGAATCGTTAGTGTGAAATTGTCGAAGGACCATTTTGGTCGATCAATTCGGCCGTTACAGTAATTACAGTTCAATATCAAATAGATTAAGCTGACGATAACATCAAAAATAGAGGATAAAATCCATAAATGGATATGCAGCAAATTCCTGTTCAAATGATGTGTTTCCTCTAGCAGTGTACATTATGTATACGTCTTTGCCGCATTTCCTTAATTTTCGATATCAGTTCTGCAGGTTATATTGCAAGATTATAAATTTCGCATGAGTTTGTCTTGAATTTGAACTTTTAGTTCATGGCATGCCTTCTGCTAACGCGCAAGCGATAAAATCTTGCCTAGAATTGGTCAATCTTTTTTGGAATGTGCCAAATGTTTCAGATTTGCCGATGAAGTAAACTTTGATATAAATTCAAACTGTGAAATCTGGATTTTGTATACAAATCCGCCACGGGTTGCAAATCAAGATGTCTTTATAAGAAATCTCGACCCAAATGAATTTTATTTCCGGAAATAAAAGAAACTCCCCTATAATTTGTGATTTACGAGGGTGTCTGTCTGGGTTCCTCCCAGTTGGAAAAGGAAATCAAGATTTTGAAAGTTCATTTTATTATTCCGTAGAAGCTCAGTGTTGGGAGATTTGCTCGTTTAAGTATTCGAGAATCCTGTGAAACGAATGAAAATGAACGCACGAGTTTTGCCAGATTGGTCTGACAGTAAGAGTCGAAGAATTTGTTTCTCACATGGCAAATACATGAGAAAGATTGGAACTGCACCGCTGGGTAGTTTCTTGCACGAATCTTAAGATGATAGAAAGATAAGTAATAAAATACATGACGATTCAATAAACGAAGGAAGACTTGTTAGTTATTAACTGACTATTGTCTGTGTTGATGAAGTTTCCTTATCGCGGAAATCCAATAAATTCAAGCCTAGTCGTAAATGGGTTAATAGGATGATTGACTACAAGATTTTTAGCGGCATGTGTACAATGGGATTGAATTATCAAATCATTTTTTTTATTTCTTTTGGCTCACCGAATGGTTTACCATATATTCGCTTTTTACTCATTTCGTCGTCGTTTAGTGGTACAAGCAGACCTTGGCGGTTCGCTTTGACGAGCGTTATATCTTTGGAAACATGTGGAATGTCTGATTATTTTCTACCAGATTGTGGAGATTACTTTAAGGAGCTTTTCCTGTATTGGAATATTTTTTGTTAACCTACTATCTAAGAAATATATAAATCTGCATCCGAGTTTTGGATTTTGTGTGATAATATCTATAACCTACATTTCAACCATATTATTTTTAATTATAGTCGCATTCGTTCAAAATTCTACAGATTCTATTTTACCGAGTAATTATTATAAACCGTGGAAACACTGAAACTAATCTCGAATAATAAGAGCAGTATTACAATTATTATAATATTAAGTGGATTGTAAACTAATCGATGTGATATTTATGTTACGGAAAATTCTGGAGTCATACAAGGAACGCCTCACACATTTAAATCTGAGGCCAGACTAATCTTTCAGAATTTACTAATTTCGAGTGCCCTGGTCCCGGATTTCGTGAGTATAAAATACCATTAGCTCTGCATTGACACTTCTGTGAAGGAAATGTCTGAAAGTAAATGAAGGGAACTTTTTTTTTAAAGTTTGAAGAGTTTCTAGTAGCAAACTAAAATTACTCTGCCCAAAATTCGGTCGTACATACTTGCGCTCAAAATGCAACCAATTATGTAAGCACCCAGGTTGATTTCGGGGATTTTACGTTTCCTTGTAATATTGTGTGAATTTTTTAACGCGCCTTGTGAATAGTAAAAGAGCCAGCACTGCTCGAGACTTTTTTACTTACTATTTTATAGCCGTAAGGCTCCACGACCACGTTTGTTATTTTCTCGTAAGAGTAAAGCGTTTTCATTCAGCCAAGGTTCAGTGAGTCTTTTGCTTTCAATGAAGACGGACGCGACGAATGAACTAATCGGTTCTTATTATTCTTCCATGAAGGAAAGAAACGAACACTACATTGGCCGGGTCGACACTCACGTTTTCATCAATCCAATTCCAATATAATATAAATTCCCTCATTTCACACTAGGAAATGGTGCATCTTGAATACATTTTTTGTAATTCTGCATGTGATCCAATCCATTGTCCATTGTTGCACCGATGAGAGTTCATTTATCCCTTATCTTTTGTGATGTTTCGTGCTCTTGAGTAGTAGTTGGAGTGGCAATCAAATCAAACGAGTATGTGCAAACCACCAAATAAAAATTATATTATTATTATTTTTTGTCTGTGTGAACAGGAGAAATAAGGTCGAGTCGTCTGAGTTCAAATGTGCAAAAATTCAATTGCGTGCTTGTAAGTGAGGTGGATTCTCATTATAATGCAATGTGCTGGTTGAAATTGGTTGGGAAATTTCTATTCTGTGGATTCTGACGTTTGGATAGAATTTGCCCCTTACTTTCTCCGGAGAAAGTATTCTGCTGGATGCTAAGGTAAGAGAAGAGTTTTCACCCTTCCATTTCAAACTCGCATGAGGAATTAAAATTAATAATTTAAAGCAGAAGAGACACGTAACTTCGTCTATAACATAAAATGAAATTGCATTACATATTAATAGAAATAGTCTCATCAATATATGTACTTGACATTTACCCAAGGCCAGGACCTTACCCCTGGTCTTTAGTTTAAGAGATTTGGTGCCGGCATTCGATTTTGGTTGTCAAAGGTACCCTTAACAATTTGAAAAGAAAAGAGAAAAGAAAATTGTTTTAACCATGTCTGCCCAATGAATTGAACCCGCTACACAGCGAATAGTCTGGAAGCCAGGGCTGCCTGGATTCTACAGAGTAGAAATTAATGGAATTTCGCATACATTGAGTAATAAACTAATCAATTTTAACTTTGGCGTAAGAAATGAAATGAAACTTAACTCAAAGACTTTGACCTGAAAAACCGACGAGTCCGAGGAATATTATACTGTTCTAACAAAAGACTGACATAGACCCAGACCCTGACCCACTATTTCGTTCTTTTGATAATTGAGCAACTAAATTATGGATAAATCGACGGTTGACGTGCCGAGGGAGACAAGCGACGGAAAATTTGATTGTAGCTCTCAATCGATTGGTCAGTTTATTAAAATTTTACCGTGCTGGCCAGACTAGAATGCCACTGAGGCGTCGTTGGCTTTGTGTCCTATTTCGGCAAATGGATAATTCATGTTTTTCTGCGTTTGAAGTTCGGACTGGCCAGGCTAAAGAATGTCAAGGTGCTTTGACACCGATCCAATTTGAAGAAATTTGCATTATTGAAATGCTCGAGACTGTATTGCGGTTACTTGCCTTATCTTTTTTTTTCGAGATTACGGGCAGGTTTCTTTCAATAAAATATACCGACTGTGCATGTCTGCAAGGAACTCAAACGTTGCACGTAGTGGCAATTACTTCAATATAGGGAATGGGAATAGTTTTGTAGTTCAGGAATTTATCAGACAAAATATAATTTAACAATGTTAAACATGATTTTCCTTATTTTTGTATCACTG
This sequence comes from Protaphorura glebata, assembly GCA_034694305.1. Classification (NCBI taxonomy): domain Eukaryota; kingdom Metazoa; phylum Arthropoda; class Collembola; order Poduromorpha; family Onychiuridae; genus Protaphorura; species Protaphorura glebata. Next base: position 8,640 of record JAQFYE010001352.1, on the reverse strand, counting down.
TTATCATACTGGGCTCAATAGCTCACAAGGGGATCAATACAAAAAGCTCGGTGTGAGTCCTTTATACTATTCTATATAGGTTCTAACGGAAAACTATGAACACTTGAGTCAGTTTCATTGAAAATTCGTAAAATTGGATTTGAAATTACCTCAAAAATTTCAGGCGTTTGACGTTGTTTACGAACTTTCGAATTTATAAAAAGAATAAAAATGACTTTAGTTTGAATGATCATATCTGGTTATAGGAATTACTGCTACGATATTTTAGTGCCTTTTGAGACTTCCAAGTCAAAATTAATATTGATAACTTGCATTACACAGCTGTCTACTCAGGGCCCCCTTTATTTCACACCCTAGACTTCTGGCATTGAATCGTTCGCTATTGGCTTTGAATCGCCCAGACACTTTATTTGAATTTTTAATCTTAATGCCCACCTTGGCAGGGAAAGTTTTATTCCTTTTTCACCCTGACTGTATAATTTTGTTCCTGGTCATTTGCACTTAATGCCACAAAAATGTACGGTATGCGCACAATTTATGCAGCAGAGAAGTTTGCATGTGTATTCTCAAATTAAATTCACACCACTACAGTATGATAATGTCTTCATTTTGAAAATAAATTTCTCATTCCGCAACTCTTCTAAATATAGCAATTTGAATCCGTTTATTCAAAGCCACGGCCAGACAGCAGTGCAGTTCTAAAGAATCCAGTGGCAGTGGGTGGTAATTATGAGAATTTATTTCAAGGAACATTTTCTATTCATTCCTATTGCTTGTAGTAGTTTGTGAGACAAAAAATTCACCACAACATAATACGAGAGTTCACGCGTATTGGAGGTTTAAGGACGATTAGTGAACTCGTAACACATCGTAAACAGCGACAAAGTGTGCACTTCATCTTTCTCCACCCGGAAACCAAGACGGGAGATTTTATTTACATTTGCATTTTCAACTGACAGATTGGCGTTAACGCATTCAAACACACGTTTCGTGTTTGAACGTTTCTGCATATTTGTAACTAGTTCCGTTCCAAGTGTGATAAGTGATAACCAGTTTCATTCAACTTGACGTGGGGCTGTCAAGTTCCGAATATTTCAGTGGAGGTCTTGATCCGCGCGCGTAACCGCAGACCTAAATATAGATAGAAAATGTCCGCAAAAAAAATCGGCTATGAACTATTATTTGGCAACTTCCCATCTCTTTTTTTTTAATTGAATTCTGAAATCCTTTGATCGGGTCATATTTCCGCTTATCTCACTGGATAACTCATGTTATCTGAAAAGGATACTTCATCAATTCCTTAAGGAAATCCGGAGTGTGATAACCCAAATCGATGTAGAACATTGTCAGGCGATGATGGTGAAAAGTGAAATATGCTTTCCAGAACAGGAATTAACCGTTTGACCTGTGCAGCCAGAATTGTGATAATAGAGCCCCACAGTTAACCCGGGGCTCAAATACAGAATTTATATTTTTTTCCTTGATATGCAACGATAAATTCTAAAATTTTTAAACTTGTCTTACAGAACTTAGATCCCAAAAATGCAGAGGTATTTTTAAATTTTTACTGACTAATCACATTATTATGAATTGTTCAGATAATGCTGGGTCTAAAAATGAAGTAAAGCCGTCGTATCATAATTACACGACTTGATTTGTTCAGATACCAGACAAATGCGTTTATCTCAGATTAATAAGGTTGGAGTCAAAGACTTATTTTGTAAAGTTATCCTCAATTGAAATTATGGAATAGTTAGCTTTGAGGGTTGTCTTATTACAACAGGTTAATGGACTCTGACACTTAATAGGGATTCATTCAAAGTAAATATTCCTGAGAATAGGTTTTTGACAGTCATAGCAAATGGGACTTTTCAGGCTTGAATGACGAATAGTGTAGTGTCAGGCAATGATAAGAATAATGCATATTATTCCGGAATCCAAGAAGGAACAATTATATTATTTTATTATGGTCATTTTGTGCTGATGGGAAACGAACGGGGCAACAATGGCTAGTTCTGAACCTAATATTTAAAATCCATTCACACTCCATGTAACGCAACATTTCCTGTTACAGTTCGTCTTTTTCCTTTTCTTCACGATTCACCATTACTCTGTATTTAAACCATATTATTATTATACCATTGCATTATAATCATTCCATTGGACATCTTCCTAAATGGAGTTGTCGTCTGGGGTCGGAGAGACGAGAAAAAACATCATTAATTTTGACTTGGATGATTTGTCGTCTCCACAAGGGTGGCGTATAACAACTCGTCCGAAGACAAACACCCCAAAGTTGGAGATCTGCTTGCTTTAATTCATGCAAATGGGACCGGAAATTATACCACGGGAATTATTGGAATTTATTTAGTTTACAACTCCCACATGACTGGCCATCGCATATCGCGCCTGGTAGATTCTCGGAACAAATGACCAATTAAATTCTAGAAAATATTATCTACAAATGTGTCGTACACCAGTTGAGGATGGGAAAGGCTATGAACCACCCTGTAATTCTTGTAAATGGAGAAAAAGGCTCACAATCCTAAAACGTTTTTTTCCTGTCTGACCATCCATCAAAGTTCAGATCAACTAAGAAATTTTTGCTTGCTTAACTTCTCTGTTGTGTAATGATGTTTAGAATCCACTTGAATTCTATGGTTGGAGTTTCTTAATTACGCCTTTGGCTTTTGATGTCTTTTTTCCTTTCAATCTTCCTGTCATCCGTTCAATTCCTTTCGTCTTGGGTATGACAAAAAAGAGTAAAAACTATGTTTTACGGTGTTAAAATAAAAATGTCATACTCATTTCCACTCCCATTTAACACTATATTTATTCCAGGGCTTCGTCAAGCAGTGGGTTTCATGTGTTTCATTCCAGAAAAGGAAATCTGGTATTCTTGGATTACAACGAATGCAGTATTAATAAAATCTCAAAAGCCTCTTGTGCGGAAAAGCTTTGTATCTAGTTTTGAAGGAAATCTCTTGTCATGAGCATCATACATTTTTGATCCCTGTTGGTTTTCGTTTTGGATCCCAGAGCAAAGACATTATTTTTAAGATATAAATCAGTCATGAATTTTAGTAATTTAATAAAATCAATCAAGTCATTCTGAAAGATAAACTTTGCTTAAAACTGACCAATTGTTATGGTTCAGGCAGAATTAATTTTCAGTATAATTTTCCTATACAAGGTTCGGACTGGGATTATAACTTTTGGTCATAATTAGCATGTAAACAACAGTCTTACAATAATTATTCGATAAAATACAAATTAATCGGATCTTATGACCGGGAAGTGACTATGAATGCCTCGTACGCCGGTATCCAAATATACGTTCACAAAATATCATTCAAAAGCTCAGAAAGTTTTCATATTTCCGAAATAACATAGCTAAAATATAACGTGAGTCCACGTTTTCTTCTCATTCGTATTTAAAGTAAATCTAAATTCTTATGGGTCTAAAGAGTTAGGCGCGTGGCTTACATTAACTTACCCTATTAAAACCTCATGTTAAACAAAATTGTGTATAATTTTGACAACTACCTGCAGCATGAAGTCGCATAAATGTTAAATGTGTGCAAACGGAATTGGAGAAATAGCCCACGACTTGGGCTTTCGTTATTGTCCATAGTTGGTAATTCTTTCGGTCTTGAAGATTGACTTTAATTGTTTAGTTCAGAATGAATCAGTTAAATGCAGGCTAGGCCAAGCCAAAGCCAAGTACAAACAGTGATGGGTGGATGACCCAAAGTAAGAACGTACGTAAATGATTCCAATGGTTTTTTAACTACGGGCCAGTACTACTTATTTTTTTTACATCGCGTGATTAATTTTCGAGTCAATGTTCACTCATTAGTAGGTGAGAAGTCAGCGGGAAGGAACTGACTGAGCAGAAAGACTTGGCCCATTTTCCATCTGATTGAGTTGAAAATTGATTTGAGAAAGTAAAATTGTTATTTTTTTAGATAGTATCACTATAATCTCTCTATTGTATTTCGTCACCCGTTCACGTTTGATAACACTATAGGTGTCCGATTCAATTTTTAAATTAATTTGCTTTTCAGAATAGACTTTGATCCTGGCAGTCCAATTTGTTTGTATTTTCAGGTTAGATGGATTTGCTTTAATACACTCCAGATTACCGACAATATTTGCATGGCAAGATAAACTGTTCCATTGACATTTTAAACGCATTTCTACAGGTAAAATGAGAAGGACATTGGTGGAGCGCATTACACTCAATTAAAATTATAGACCTTTCCGAAACTACATACGTTTCCCATTAACGGAAATTGTTAATAATCACTGATTGTACAATAAAATCGCTCTCTTTCAGGTCTTCAATGAAACGACAATTTTTGAGTCGCGAGCGAATTCCTGCTAAGTAGTGTTAATTTTTACGAGCTATCGTTGTTCTAATAATACTAATCATAGACATTCTTCAAAACTCATAATTTTAATGATTAGGGAGAGAAGTTAACCCTACGGCACCGTTCTGGCAATGCAATAACTGTTCGTCTAACAGACAGGAAACTGATGTACTTTTTTAAAATGCTGGAATATTTTGTTCTGGCTGCAAATTTTTCTTTGGTCTGTGTTGTTGCTCCACGGAGTTTCTCTCTGTAACTATGTCTGTGTAACCGTATTTCAGCAATTACAGTAGCGTATTCCAATGGAAAATTATTTGAAACAAAATGTTCACATTTTCTTAATTTGGTATCAAGAAGAAATCGAACTGAAGTATATAATTTTAGACCACATGAACGAAATTTTTGCCACGTTGGCGTTCAGGTTAAGAAGTTTACTAATTTTTAAATTTCATGATCATGTTCGTTCAGTATTAATACTACACTTGAAACAAGCCACAATTTGTAAAACAATCGAGTCCGGGCCGTGCAGTGTTCATTAAAAAACATACGTGCCGATTCCGGTTTTTGCGGTAAATTTGCGTGTACAAACTGCACCCATTAGCAAATGACATGGCTTGAAGATGGACAACGTATAGTTATCTCTTTAGGGTGAACTCACGATAATAATTACCTCTGAAACACAATGAACATTTGAGAATTTGATTGGTTTGTATATGGAATATGATGTAAGACATTGTGCGATTTTTACACGGGATAACGGAACCAACATGGAGGACACGAGGGCCATTAGCATTAGCACTAGTTTGCATGCGATATGCACATTGCCCTGTGACACTTATGGAATGGAAATTGTTTTTTGGGTCCTAAAATGAAAAAAAAAACAGTAATTGAGGGCAATTTGTTTAGGTATTGTCCATCCTCCAAGTATTTGAATTTGAGTTAAGGTGATGACTTTGTAGGATCAGATTTCGCAAAACGTGCAAAATCTGGGATATTATGTACTTGCGCTGAAATTTAATTGAGTTTAGGATTCGGTTACTCAATTCCTTGATATTGAATTTCATTCATTTCTAAATTGTCGTTGTCTGTTTGAAACCAGTGCATCATATCGCAGTTGATAAGGAGCCCTTGCTTACAATGACGGCCGTTGGATCTCTCTGGCAGCCATAGTGTAATGATTGGTTCAGCAGGTTCTTCTCCACCGCATTTGTATTATATTTCTAGGAGTTCTTGCTCTCGTCATAGAAATTGCAGAGCCAGGTTATTCTTTTTACAAAAGTACGTGGTGATATTTCTACCTCCATTTCGCTTAAATTGTCATTTATTTGCATATGAATGCAACTAGGCTTTTCTTTAGTGCACTGGTTAATACAAGAGACCCGGGTTTTGAGATATGACCAAACTCCGCTTCATTTTTACTTATTATAGCGTTAACAAGTCTTAGAATATTTAGGTTAGACTCCTTTAATTCCTTGCTAATTGAATCAATCAAATTATAGTTAAAACAGCAAGAAGAAATCACAAATTGTACTATTTATTTTCTTTCAGAAACAATTATTTCAGGTCGGCAATGATTGAGTGTTTGACTCAACTTAACTCAACGCAATGGAATACATAGTACAAATATTTTCCATTGGCTATCCCTTATGTATTCAACTTCAGTTTGCACAATTAGAGACAACTATTTCTGATTTCTGCTTGATCTGATATTACGGATGGTTACAAACTGTCCCGGAAAATAATTACTCCAATCAAGACTGAAACCAAAATTTTGACTACTTTCTGTTTTTAAATAAAACGATGTCCGGGAGTCCCAGATCATGCGTTATACAATTTTGTTTTCCATTCTAGTGTCAATTATGGCCGATTTCTACAGCTTTTCCACGTACGAAATTATGTCCAAAAAGTATAAATTATCTACCTAATAGATTTATTACTTGGTCAACTTTTGTTTCATGTAATTTAGAATGGAATTATTTGCACAGTATATGTTTGTCGGTATTTGAGTCAATAAAGGCCAAAGCCAATATTGAGACCCAGATAAAAATCGAATAAAAGTTATTAAGGTGAATTACCGCCTAGGGACAAATAAATGCACTTTGATTAGTCAGAACACTTGAGTTCATTTTGTAAACAAATCGAATTGATTGCCACTTTGTCTAGTCTCTGTTTTGGTTGTTCATATGACCATATACGAGGGTTGGACGATTTGTTTACTTTTTATTGAACAAGACTCGTCTTCATTTCGTCCCATCAATTTTCCAACCTATCATTTCAATTAAGTCTCACATATAAGGGCCTTCGGCAGACATCAATATCAGAACTTAGGACAGTAGGAAAGTAGTATTTGCAATTCCAATAAGAGGCCATAGCCTCATTATTCTATTCCTTCAATCGTAATGGACTACCAATTCATCTTCCAATCTTTCTTCTGTTGTCGATCTGTCATGTCAAGCCGGTTTGACTTTGCATTGATGAAACGATCAGCTCAAGTTGAGTCATACAATACAACAATTATTATTATACTTGGGTTGGGTTGGGTTGGATTTGACAATGGAGCTACTTTTTGTGGAACGTCGGCAAATAGATTTGTGGTAGAAATTTTTGAAACGTATCTAGTCTCTACCTTCTAAAAAATTTTTGCCCGAACATTACAAAAGTACAAAATAATATTGTTTGTAATCGAAGCTTTCACTCATTAGGAGATGATGACACTTCCTGAACGTTTTACCCTGACCCGCGTTTTACATGTGAAAGGCTTTCCTTCTGAGAGAATTAATTGTGGGCTAAATTAAACCGTCTATTCAATTCAAACACATTAATTGGAAAGAATGACACACTAAAGTTCTGTCCGGACATCACTCGTCTCAATTTCTGCGTACACAATTAATTTGCATACACTGTAATCGAGTTATAGTACTGATATACCATGAATGCTTAGATCGACCGGTTCTGATAGTACTGAAGTCTGAAATATCTGTTTAATCTATTGGGGAGAATAACTGCGGACTAAGATAGAATGCTACTTTTCTAGGAATATTACTAAAAACCGATCAGAACAAGGAGGCATGTGTTGTTAATTAAGAAATTACTGTACACCTTAAAATAAAACTGATCCCGAATAATAATCAGCTCGCCATTGCTTTCTCCAATACACGAATGACAAAAGTAAGCTCAGTGATCGCTATTACAATTGTGTTCAAGAATTAGATGTCACGTTTATTTGCAATGGAGACGTTTCTATTTCATTCAGTAAAAACTATGAGTTCTTCGATACGGGAATGTTTACTTCACAAAGCAAGAAAGGAGACGGATTATCTATTACTTTAGATATACTTTTTCTTTGTCTTTACCAAAAACCTCTAGTGGGATCCTGCTGTGTTTAATGGGAAAATAATTCCAATAATACATTTTGTTTGAATGTTGTGCTATGATCTCTAACAACTTCTCTAATGTCATTACCTCAAGCAGTTGAACCCAAAAACTAGGACAAATGCTCGTGCATGAAAAATTAACGTTTTGGTACTCTCTACCTGTCTGGTTCGGACCTGTCTGGTTCGGACGCAAGCAAAAAAACTAAATGTATGTTTTCAATTGAAAGTAATGTTTCAGAACTAGACACAAACTGTAAGTGTCAATCCTCGGATGAGTGCACAACTATCTCACTCTTAAGGAATCAAATATTAATCAAGAATTGAATCAAATGCCAATATTGAATGAGTACATTTCGCTAGAAGCACATGTGCAAATATTCGCTTGTTTGACATTTGAGACGAATAGTCCCTCACAATTTATCTTGACCGACATACTATACGATTTGTACCTTTGAGAGGTAATTCTCGTTGAATTTTTGGCAAGTTGGGATTGAATTTTTGATCTTTAGAGAATTAGCGTCTGCTGTATCGTTTGCTTTCAGATCTTACGTCGTCAAATTTCAACCAGGTATCAGAGTTAATTTACACAACTGCAAAAGAATTTGAATCACTGAACAGCCAGCAGAATGGGTTTCTCGCAGATGATTTGCATACATAATATCAATAATTATCAATATCTTGATAATTGAGAAACATGTATGATTCGCAATTTCAATTGTGAAACTATGGAAGTCATCTTGTTAATTAATTACATCTAATATTTCACACTAAATATAAATTAGTTCCGTAATCACTCAACTTGAAACCTCTTGACAAGAGGTTTCAAGTTGAGTGATTAAAGCGATTAAATCGATTTTTCCGCTTTTAGATTAAAATCGAATCCATCTGCGACT
>JAQFYE010001351.1:0-23619 GCA_034694305.1 Protaphorura glebata | reverse complement strand
TACTTAATTACTACTGACTCTATTTCGAGAATAGGTTTACCCTTCCCAAAAAAGATCTCCCAACGACGTTTTCCCTTCGTCATCTTCTGATAAGATCACCTTCCTAATCCTTTATTTTTAAAAAAGGAAGATGCCAACCCGGATAAAAATAAGTGGAGCGGATGTATACCCCTGCTATCTACTAAGTCCTATTTTATTATGAAATATTGACAGGTGTAGGAAGTGCCAAACCAAAAAGCAACACTCGAAAGTTAAGAAATACCCTGAATTGGCAGATTTGAAAGAGTTTTGTGTCAGTTAGCATAAAATCACCCAAATAATATTTTTGAGCCTTTTATTCTTGGGAATAAGACTATGATCAGGCCGTTGAAGGAATAATTAGGGTCATGGGAGAATTGTGTACAGCAGTGCTGAAGGAATTGCCACAACCATATCGATTAAGATAAAAAATAATAATCCATAGAAGTTAACGAAATTACGGTACATTTCTCACAGGATTAACCACGTTGGTATTAACATTCGCCAATTGACATAAGTGGAATTCTTCTTTGTTCAGAAAGCGGCAGACAGTTTTTGTATATTATTAAAAAATATCATTCACAATTCAGCATTTTAACAATTTTTTTAAATACCATTTCCAAACTCTCTTCATAAAATGTATATCTCTAATTTTCTAAATTACCATTTCCAAAGTTTCTTTAATTAAGGACGACCTTTGTACTGCATTTCGTTCTGTCCTTCTGCTTCTGGTTGAAGACAGATTTGTCGAAAGTATAACAGACTAGGAATGCACTCTTAGAATCAACTATGTACAAGACGTACACATTCCTTATTCGTAGAAAACTTTTTGTAAATTGCAACTACTTAAAAGTTGTCAGATTGAAAAATTAGTCAATCTCCGAAGCTGTAGAGTTAAATGATAAAATTAAATAATTCAATCAAATTTCTTTTGAACGGTTCCAAAAGAAAGAATCTTGCTAAATTCAGAAATAAAAAAATGTGAAGCAAAAAGTGAGTTTGCAAAATATGTAGAAAAGAGAGTGAGTAGCAGGAGTGGGTGCGAGCAGACAGGGTTCACTCCTCATTTACTTGTCACATTTTCGTAATGGTAAAGAATGGAGAGTGGATGGTGAATTATGTGGCAAGTCCTTAGTCTCTTACTATGGATTTTTGGCTGGGAGGAATGTGAGAGAGAGAGAAGCTTTGTGTTCGGTCAATCTCCTTGCACGTCTGCCCAACAATTCTGCTCTCTCTTTCATTTTTGCAGAGATTATTTAGTTTTTTCTGGTTTTAATGGTTTCTTCAAAAGGGTGGTGTTCTACATTCCATGTGATAAAAGTTATAGGAAAATGCCAGAAATCCAAATCGTATGAAATGGAATTAACTTGATAAGTCCTAAAAAAATAGATGTTTACTTGAATTCTTACCTTTCATATGGACTAAAAGAATGAACTGAAAATCTGAATGATCGAATTTGAACTCTAAAGTATAATTTCCTACTGAATAAATCTGTATGTTAGAGTAGAAGGAAGCGACACTGCACCTGATTTTTGAAAACTTAGAAAAGTGATATTTTCTTGAATTCTGATCGGATTTGTGAAGTTGCATTTCCTAAAAATAGAAGTTTGCTTGAGTAGTATTAAGTATCGAATACAGTGTGTAATATTTAAAATTTCTACAAACTGTGAACCATCAAAACATAGATAAGAAATCTCAACACCAAATATTGATGGGTGAAATTTGATCACGCTATCGAATAGGGCTTGCAATAAAATTAAAAATATTATCAAATAGAAAAATATCAGAATATGGACCATTTTGCAGATATTTATAACGTGAAATATTTCACCCAAAACAGGGATAACTTATTTTCGCAAAATAAAAAATATCAAAAAGTGTTTCAAGTCCAAGAAATTAAATGGTCTTTCGGAACCTAATCGCATTTTGTTTCATAATCTTGACATGGAAATCCTGAAAAACTATCTTTTCTTTAATGATCGAGTATAATGTAAAAGTTTGTGTTAGTTCTTTAATTTTTGTTGCTGTTGCATAGAACGTCGTAAGCCCAGAAGCACAATTGTTGTTCTCTCTGAATGAGTACACTCGGTATTCTAAACATTACAGTAGATCTGTAGAAGTTAACTATTCTTTTACTTTTCATCATTTGAGATTTTGAGACTCGAAATACGTATTAACATTTGACCTCATTTTGATTGACCGAGATTCTTCTGAGTGACAAATTTTTGAATTTTGATTGAATAACAAGTAATATGTATTAATCAAGCACACTTGTTTCAACACAAGTTTAAAACTTACAACGGATGTGAATTCTGATATGTTTGTGTTTAGAACACATCAGACTAAAGCTGAAATTGCATTTCAATGGACTTAAAACTGACACTCAGTTCCAGCATTTTGCAATAAAATGTATTACTAAAATGAATAGATATAGTAGTGGAACAAAAATAGGCAAAACTTACACAAACCGAAATTACGTTAGTCTTCTAAGTATAAATGTTCTGGAACAATAATTTAATCGACAAAACTAGTTTCTATTTATTCCAACCCAATTTGTCTACCGTAATACCCGAAACCAAAATGTGTTTGGAGAACTTCCGGTAAAGCCCGGTCTCTAATTGAACCCGGTCTCCATTACAACCCGGGTACTTTTCCCTACTTTCTCCATGCACTCTTATGGAGAAAGTCGAGATAGCGACTGACCTGGAGACAGATTTTGCAAATAGAGCCCCGGGGCTATATTTGAAGTTCTCCGGTATACGACTAACGAAAGTACACTAGACTTTAGTAATTTTAAAGAGTTTTTCGATTATATGCCACATTGAATTGGGTTAATTTATTTGAACTTTCTTTTCAGAATCTGTACTCAATCCCCGGATGAACGAAATTATCATATCTTCTATCAACTCTTGATCGGAGCTCCTGCTGGGATAAAAAATTCACTTGGACTAGGGAATTTAAGTATCCCCGATTTCCATTATCTTCGCCAAGGTTCCAAACACTTCTTTGGAACAAAAGGAACTTTACAAGACCCAATTGTGGACGACATAAAAGATTTTGGAGTCATGGAGAAGGCCTTTGTTCGCCTGGGCGTAAATGACGAAGACAGGCTCGCAATTTACAATGTAGTAGCAGCCGTTCTTCACCTTGGAAATATACACTTCGAAGATGACCCCGATGATACCCGTGGTGGGTGCCGGTGAGTTAATTTGGACTTTATGAGTTATGACCCAAATTTTAAACAAATCTATAATCTCAATTTTTTTTTAGGATTACCGACAAATCCGAGTCAGCGCTGCGATTGTCCTCACGACTTATTGGAGTGGATCATGACGATTTACGCCAAGCGCTAACTTCTCGGGTCATGCAAACTGCCAAGGGTGGAATCAAGGGAACGGTCATTATGTAATGTTCACATATACAGGATGGTTCATAACTATTTACCCAACCACTCGAAAGATCGCTGGAGAATAGTGAGATATACATTTTGGATATTCAATTATCTACATAATGTATACCACTCTTATTTCCGACAACGACTACGTACGGTGTTGGGGGTTAAATGATTATGAACTTCCGTATTATATTAATTAAAAGCATTTTCAAAGGTTTCAATTGTTTAATATATTTTTAAATCACAGGGTTCCCTTGAAGGTATACGAAGCCATCGCTGCCAGAGACGCCTTGGCAAAAGCAATGTACTCGCGTCTATTTGACTACATTGTATACAGAATTAATCAATCAATTCCTCTGAAGGGTTCTAACACTTATATTGGAGTGCTTGACATTGCCGGATTTGAATTCTTCACAGTCAATTCATTTGAACAATTTTGTATTAATTACTGTAATGAGAAATTACAACAATTTTTTAATGAGAGAGTTTTAAATGATGAGCAAAGTCTGTACGAAAAGGAGGGACTTGGTGTTAGTCGAATTGAATATATTGACAACTCAGGTACGTTTAATTTAAACCTTCAGGTCAAGGTCGTCGTCTTTTGACCTTAAAATTACTCATCATATTTAAAATTGTTACAGACTGCATTGACCTGATTGAGTCACCAAAGAATAGTATTCTTTCTATTTTGGACGAAGAGTCTAAACATCCTAAACCCAGTGCTGCTCATTTTACGTCTGAAGTTCATAAAATGTTCCCAAATCATTTTCGATTGGCTTTGCCGAGAAAGTCCAAAATAAAGGAGCATCGAGAGATCAGAGATGAGGAAGGATTTTTGATCAGACATTTTGCAGGAGCTGTTTGTTATCAAACGGTGAGCTAGATTTTACAGAAAAATAAATTTAAAACAATTAATAAGAGTAATTCTTGAATCAGACTCAATTTAACGAGAAAAACAATGATGCCCTACATGCATCACTGGAAGGGCTGGTTCAGGAATCCAGGAATCCATTCTTGAAAGGACTCTTTGCTCTGTCATCCCAACAACAACAAAAAGGAAAATTGACATATATCAGTGTTGCCTCAAAATTCAGATCGCAGTTAAGTGAGTTAATGGAAAAGTTACGAGGAACTGGAACATCTTTCATTCGTTGTATCAAACCAAATGCAAATATGGTGGCTTCCGTTTTCCAAGGAGGACAAATTTTGTCACAGTTACAATCAGCTGGAATGACATCTGTTCTTGAACTTATGCAGAAAGTAAGTGCGTCTATTTTGATCTCTACGATATCGGTTCGGAACGGTTCCTGGTACTGGTAACAATCGAAACGAAAACATGTTACCATAACTGTTCCTTAGTGAATTGGTAACAGTAGTTAATCTGAACAAAAGATTTCAATCGAAAAATCCTTGGATTGGATTGGATTGGATGTAATTTTATTATAGTCATCAATAATCATAGCTCACACAACGTAAACATAAAAAAAGGAGTGTAGTTGCAGTAGCGTGAGTTCACATAATGCTAGCTAAGCTTACCTCAATTTTAAGGCAATGTTAATTGTTTATACCGATACAATGAACATCAATGACAATTGAATGTTATACAATTAATTAAATACGACCGTACGTGCGAATGCATATGTGCTTTTTTGTCGGAATATTGTTACACTCAATGGAAATCAATTTGGTTTTGTCAATTGTTATGAACTGTTTGAGCTTTAGACCTTAATGACATTAATGTAAAATTGTGACTCTGACTCAGCTTTTCTGAAAGGCAAGTTAATCAAAAAATTAGCTAATGAGTGGAATTTAAATTTTTTTTTTCGTAGGGTTATCCTTCTCGAGTACACTTCTCTTCCCTATACGCAACTTACAAAAGCCTACTTCCGCCGAAACTGTCTTCACTTGATCCGAGATTTTTCTGCCGTGCCCTTTTCAAAGCTTTGGGTTTGTCAGAAGAAGATTTCAAGTTTGGCCTTACAAGAGTGTTCTTTCGCCCTGGAAAATTTAAGGAATTTGACCAGATCATGAGAAACGATCCAGAATCTCTTAGCCAAATGGTGTCCACCGTCGCAAAATGGATCATTCAATCAAAGTGGAAGAAAATTCAATATGCTGCTTGGTCGTCTGTCAAATGTAGGATTGGATTAAGATATCTTCCTCTCTTTTTCATATAGTTTCAGAAATGTGTATTTATTGCAATTTCATAGCTAGCAATAACTTATATTTGTAATTTCCAGTGACCAAAAAGATTCAGTATCGTCGCGATAGCCTTATCATGATTCAGAAAACAGTGAAAATGCATTTGACAAAGAAGCGACATAGACCGAGGTACAAAGGAATCCTGAAAATTAAACAGCTGAGCGTGCAAATCGAAGCCATGGGACAAACAGTTCATAAATTAAAGAAAGACAAAGAGACAAGTCAGAAAGACATTAAAAAGTTACAGGACGAGTTAGACCAAGGAGTCAAGACTATTAAGGTATTATTATTATTCAAACTCACAACATTAAACTTGTTCCAGACGACCAGTTTTTGGTGAAAGGTCGTACGACACAGGTCACAGCGTAGTACGGATCGTTGTACGAGATTACATGATGCCTCTTTAAATTTGATTACAGGGAAATTCGAAAATAGTTGAGAGAGACATTGAGAAGATTTATAAAGATCTACTGGCCAAATGTGAATCTTTAATTAAAGTTTTGACTCAACGTGTGGAGTCCGAAAAAGATGCGGAAGAAAAGGAACGCGCAAGAAAAGTCCGAGAGGAAATGGAAAGGCAAAAGAAAGAAAGGGAAGAACAAGAACGGTTGAAACTGATTGAAGAAGAAAACCGTAAAAAGTACGTAATTCTAATATTGCCATCATTTTCACTGATTATAAAATGAATTAACAAATATTTTATTTTTTCTATTTACGATAATAAGAAAAGCGGCAATCGAAGCACAGCGTAAGAAAGAGGAGGCTGAAATGGCGATCAAGATGAAGAATCAGCAAAAAAATGGATTTGCTGAAGAAAATCTGATGGAAGGTTTTACAGCCGCTGCTGAACAAGACAAACGTGATACTGAATTGGCTTTCAGATTGGCCCAAGAATCAAATGTCACTGTAGACTACCAGGACCCGAATCCCGTACAATTAAAACGGTCAGACTTTTTACAAAAGTCAAAGGCTGGGAAGAAATTCGACCTGAGCGGATGGAAGTATTCAGAATTGAGAGATACAATCAATACATCTTGTGATGTTGAGCTGCTCGAAGCTTGCAGGTTGAATAATTTTTCCATTATTTATATCCTTTCAAAATAAAATGTTAAATTAATACGAATTCATAAAATTTTGAACAGAGAGGAATTCCATCGTCGTTTGAAGGTTTATCATGCGTGGAAAGCGAAGAACAAAGGTGGATCAAAAGTGACGATGGAAATGGATGAAAGGGCCCCGAAATCCGTTTACCAACACCAACAAAGTCATAAACCGTCAGAATCGCCAATTCCACCTGCCGTCAATGGAGTTTTGCCCCAACGTTATTTCCGCGTTCCATTTACGAAGGACGGTCAAGATAGAGGACTTTGGTTGGCTCATTTCGATGGGCCTTACATTGCCAGACAGATGGAAATACATCATGGAAAACCTGCTGTACTTCTAATTGCTGGTAAGCCATTTCGGTATGACTCCCAGCAGATCACATCCGTCCTAAAGATTCTCTACGTGAAATTGGAAGTCAAATTTTCAAATCAAATATCTTTTCAAACATTTAATATATGTCGAATCCGAATCGTCCGCAAATCTTACAACGATGGATCTCGAATTAAGAATCCGTCTATAATACAATTTCTGTCAAATTAAACGAAATACAAACAATCGTAAACCGGTGGTATCACGATTTTTGTTTTGTAATCAAGTGATATCTTATTCGCCACTGCACTGGCTAGTTCACTTTTCCGCTGGAATTGTCCCGATTGGATACTTGTTTAATCAGTTTGGAAATATGAAAATGATGACCATTAAAATTTGTCCTCTTTTTGGAAATAGGTCGAGATGACATGAATATGTGTGAATTGAAACTAAATGAAACAGGACTGACGAGACGGCGGGGAGCCGAAATTCTAGAATACGACTTTGAGAAAGAATGGGACAAAAACGGAGGATTACCTTACATGAAACCAGCAGAGAGGGGAAATTTAATTTAACTCAATGTAAAAATAATTCGTTTAAAAAGTGCCGATCCTCCTAATTTTCATTAGTGAGTTCCTGGAATTGTAAAATAGAATTAGGAATGGACGGGTCACAGACAATTATCAGACATTAGGCAATTATTGCGTCAATATAAAAATTAAATACAGAAAGTTTTGAAAGTTCTTACTTTATAATTTCTTAAGCACCATGTACAATGCACCATTTTACATCACTCCCGTGAAAAGATAACACTGCTTATTTGAAAATTCTGAATCCAAAATTAAAAAGAAATGTATTGTATTATTTAGCTTTCAAAATCATAAAGAAAATGTATAAACAGAAATACTAATTAACTAAATATTTGTCAGAATAATTTTAAAAATGAACCAAATAAAAATATTACTAATTCAATAAAGCGATTAGAGTTCAAAAGTCGTCCCAATTCTTCCGAGTTGTGTCAAATTTAATTATCGTTATTCTGTACTAATTCGACAATCATTTACTTTTAAAAAGTTCATAAAGAAGTTCACGGAAGAATTTCGAAATCAGTACAAAATGTTTTAGTATCGTGAAAAAATTAAATGACGATCTACTATGCTAAATTTATTTTACTTGCCTTAATTTAATTCAAATAATTTGTTTTGAACTTAAACCGTGTTTAAAAATTAATTAACAGCAATTTATATATAAAGAGGCCACTACAATACAAATTATAAAAACGACAATGATTATGATAAATAAGCCCAGTGCAACCAAAGTCCGCCTCTGACGATTTCTAAGAGCTTCTCTTCCAGAAAATGGCAGGCTGTAAATTTTTCTTGTCTCCGTCAAAGTCACATCGTCCTGATCTTCAGAATTTTTTAGAAATGGAATAGTTCCTATAATAATTGGAATTGACCCCACAAGTCTTCCAGAACTGGATGTTCCCAAAATTATCTAATTCGCAATATCAATTAGTCAAGTCTACTGGTGAAACAGTTTTTAGGTCTCAACCAGTAGTGGTGTCTGGTGTCTTACCTGAACAACGTAATTAATTTGTATTCTGTCTCTGCGTCGAGTGTATGCAATATCGCCGATTTTGATTTTAAGGTCTGCTTCAGAATCGTTGTTGGCAGTACTCCAGGTCAAATTGCTGTGTGGACTTATATTTGGCCCTTGATATTCCATGACGTCATTATAAACGTACCTTTGGAGCAAATACCCACAGGTTTCTCTACCGGTAAATAAAATCTCCTGAAAAATTACAAGAATAGTAATACAATTTTTATGAAATTAGTACTTTGAAATTGTATATAGAAACTGAGATGCAGAGGAAACTCACCTGCTGAATGCGTACAGCAACAAAATCTATTGTCTGACTGGTTTTATTAAAAATTTCAGAATGAAAATGTAAAAGCTCTCCAGGAACAAATCCAGTTTTTGATAATGTGAACGAAAATCCTATACACGGTCCACCTGGTATATCTTGGCTCTTCCCATACCCATTTTCAGTAATCTGTGTTGGTCTTTGAAGAATTGGCCCTCTGGAGTTTAAATCGAGTATTCCGTTTACAGAAAAAGGATGAATTTGTTTTACTTTGCTTAAAATGAGGTTTCCAATTTTCATAATTGCACACAAATGATATTCAATAGATCCATGGTCATTCTTAAAAGAAGACGGGAGTCCAATTGAAGGCAGTTGGAAAGTAAAAGGGAACGTATATCTTCCAGTTTCTAAAGTCAGAGAATTTTCGTTTCCTAAATGGATCAAAATATGTCAGTGAATTTTAGATATTTCGAGCAATTAAATTATTTTTACCAGATTCACCCGAAGAACCTTTCCCCAACAAGTAAACTTTCTCTTTCAAATATAATTGACGCTGGCGACAACTTTGACAGCATTTGATTTCACTCCAAGAAAAATTCATCTCTCCGATGCATTTCAATTTGATACCTAATTAATTCGACAATTTTTTAACTTTTGTATTGAGATATTTTAAATACTGAAATATGAATTTGTATTGTTTGAGATGAGATGAGACGACGTACTTTTAATATTAGTTTTAGCCTCGCAAATCACGGTGATGAATCCTACCACACGTTCACCTGGAGAAAATGAACTGGTTGGATTTTCAAGTAAAAAGTTTAAAACTGTCATTCTCGAATCATTTAAATATTCAAAAAATTGCAAATCAATATAAAATTCAAGCAACTGTAAATGTCGGACTGTGTGTTCTGTATCCTCTGAAACCAAACTACCGTAAGCGTAAGTCAGATACAATCTGGTCTCGAATTCGCTTACCCAGATGAGGTTACGAATGATTTTTACCAGAAACTAGAGTAAACATTTACACTAAACTTGGTCTTGGCTATGCTCCAAAATGTGTGTACACTAATTGTAGGGGAATATTATTAAACACATATACGAGGAATACATTATACTCCGAACGATACCACCCGGTGGTGTGGTTGAAACGATTTTCTGTGCTACCATTAATTGATTAATTGCTTCCATTCAGTAGTCAGGAAGAGACGATGCCCTCAATTTCATACTGTGATTACAATGTTGGGGAACAACACTTTCATTCGAAATTCGAATTCTCCAATCTCATGTCTCAAAAAATGAAACTGTTTCGCAGAGTAAGAATAATATTTTTGTACAGATTTGCAACCAAATCCGAACCAAAGTAGGAAACAAAAGCATACAAAATCGACCAAAAATCTGTAGTGAAAAAACATACAATCGTATGCAAGTTTATACCAAAATTCTAGGAATTTCAATACGATTTTTCACCATTTGAGTTTCTGTCATAATTGCAGAATCCAATGACACTGAAGGATAAATAAAATCGATTCAAATTTGTAGGAATCGTCTCAACAAATGACCAAAAAAGTTTTAAGGAAACACCTGTAAATTTTGAAATTCTCAGAATAATTTCAAAATGGTCGACTCGGACGAATCCGATGGTTCGAAAAACCAAATCTCATAATTCAATTTTAAATTATCGGCAGGCACATGAGTTGAATCGACGATACGTCAGTTCAGTGTGGAGAAAATTTGAATATACTGACAAAAAATTCAAGATGGCGGACTAACAACTTATTCGATTATTCGAATCGCGCGCGGTTTGGCACACGATGGGTCTTTTTGCCAAATATTATTTTTGCGCTAAAACAATTTTGAACTTGATTTTCCTCATCTTCGCTTTTTTCAGGCTTTGTCAACTTTGTCTACAAAATTTTCTCTTTCATTAACCAAGTTTATCAATAAATCAACCAAATAAATGAATTTTTGTACTTCATAAAAGTGTAGTGTACTGCCAACAATACTAATATTTTTTTCAATACTGTTTCAAGATCATCCATAATTGTAATTTCAATTTTGACGAAGAAATGGACTAAACTTAACCATAACTTTAATCGAAAGAAGAGGTAAGTAAAATTAATTACTATTCCACCAATTTACTGAAAAAATTCAAACACTAACTAAATGTTTATTTTTATTTATGTATCTGATTATTTTCTTGAAGTATCAAAATGAGCAAGAAAGAAACTAGTCAAAAACTGTACAATTTTCTAATTATAAATGCATGAAGATATAGGGAGAAATTTTGTAATTGTAATATAAAGATGTAGAAGAAATATTGATGTAGGTAATCATTACTCATTTCTATTATTCATTATGGTCCGCTTATTTATAACAGTTGATTCTGAAAAGTTTGACGCAATAAAAAATAGTATCTAAAAAATGATGTGACATTATACTGAATTCCCAGTAAACTTAACCTTTTATATACTCTAAGCCGTTTTCTGCCTTCAGGATTTCAGTCGTTATAATTAATTAATTTGAGACAACCTTTAGCGGTCATAATTACAGACACCTTCGGTAAGCAATTAGACAAAATCTCGACCTTTGGTTTTAGAACATTCAGGTTATGAGGTTATGACATCACTACCGTTATGGTATGGTGGTACAAGTGACCAGATAGGGTAGTTCAATACGAATCACACTTTTTATATTTTTGTGCCTCCAGGCAGGCAAATCCGTACAGGCAAAACCTTGGAGAAACCGGAAATGGGTCCATGGGGGAACCGGAACACATGTCGGCCCATTTTGTTTACATGTTTGTTTGTTTTGCTATACATTTACTTGTCCACAGCCTTTATGCCCTCGGTCAACTCGGTCTAAAATAATCACTTCTTCGAACAACTGAAATAATTTACATTAGTATTGTTTTAATTGATATAATTTGGTTGACAGCAATTATTAAATCAATGGCGGCGACTGATGGAAGTCGACTCGCTACAAATTCAAACTTTGAGGCGGATTTTGCTGCGGAAGAGAACAATCGTTGGTTAGCGATCAAAGAAGACGACATTTTTCTTCAAAATGGACTACTTCGCTCAATTGGTTTGGTACCAAATCCATTTCTTGGTGACGATAAGAAAGTTGGGAAGTCCTCAATACTGATTCCGGACTATGAACTTGAGGGTTTCGTCTCAGCAGATGTCAAGAGCTTAGATGAGCTCAGTCGTCGCATCTCAAGAATTTGCACTAAAACCCCTGTTGCCCTCCACACGTTTCACAACTACGAATTTTCGATTCTACGGAAAATGTGGCAATGGAAGGCTTGGAATTCTAAAAGAAATCGGATTTCTCATATTACATCTGCTGAAGCAGAACCAGGAACCACGATCTCGAATGTTTCTGATGACAATATCAGGGGAAATTCCCAGACTTCAGATTCAAGCCTCAGTTCCAAGCTGGGCTTACTCCTCATTGTTCCTTTGCTCAAATCCCAAGCGTCACAGGTAAAGTTTACGGATTGAAGTCTATTTAAATAATAATTGATTTGTTTACAGAACACTCACAAATTTACCTAATTCGTTTCAAATTATTTAAAATTTGCTTCTCAATACAAAACAAATTCCACGCCAAGGCATTTTAATTGGTGCATCATTAGAATTTCCTCAACAATGAACTCAATTGCCCTTAGTTCTCTGTAGGTCAAGCAATCGTTGTAATTGAAGCTATACCAAAAATGTGCCCATGTAGAAAATGCAGCACGCTTAACTCGGGCTTGGTTTCAAATTAAACATTACCCAGACATAACCAACATGTAATTCTTACCGTATTACTCAAACACGATTATAGGATCCCTCATTGGCTGTGTTAACGACAAATCTGCTTTTCGACATGCTCTCCAATCTTCCACCAATGAGTTTGTCCAAAGACATCGACAAACCCATGGATGCTCTAGAAGATCTCATTATTCAGTGGATGTCTGAAAGCATTTCCTTCGAAGTTACTGGTCCAACAACCGCGGTGGCCTTGTCCTGCGCTCGGGGATGTTTGCCCTCTTTCCTCAAATCAATTCAGCTGCTCCTTAGCTGTAATCATCTAAATGTCAAATTACCAGTTCGTGACATTTTGAACAAATTGGCATCAATGAGCATTCGCGTTGGAAAGGCGTGTGCAATTCATGCCTCAAACCACATCTCAACATGGCCATACGACGATCAAATCAACCCACCTAGAAAGACCGCTGTACCGGTTACTCAAGAACACAACAAAATCAGCGTGGCTTTTGATTCTGGTTTTCTCTTCGTGTCCGGTCTGAGAACCAAAGGGTTGTGTAAAATTGGGTCAGGGAACGAAGGAACTCTACAGGGATACGTATACTCAGTGAACGCAGATATCTCTGCTTCTTCGAATCTTGCAGCGGTAGAAAACTTCATACTTATCAGAGATAAGCATTTGGACGCTCAAATCTCATTTGATTTTGGTGTCATTTTCGCCGAGACTCTACGAGTTGACACCTTGGAGAAAGTTGGAATTGTGTATATTAAATTAGAAGAAGATTTACCAGGCCCTTACATGACTGTCGGACTGTCATCTGATGGTAGACATTTCTACCTCCTGAGAGTACAACTTCGTAGAATCAATTTAGATGCACCAACAGGTAAAGCAACTGTTGATTTATTACTAATTTTGAGCTTGAATTTTTTAAACATTAAATTATTGCGAGAGTCGGTACTCGGTACGACTGAGCCCTACAATAGTGTTGGGTTGGTGTTTGTATGCTTGCCCGTCTGTGGACCGTGTTCTAGGTGTCACAGTTTTTGTGGTATTGGCTTACTTGAAACTTGGCTGTTTCTTCGACGGTCTGTTCTATTTCCATCTCTACATTTCATTAATCGTCTTTTGTGATTTCCTACTCTTCTGCACTTATTTCGACGTTCTTCTTTCGTTTTCTTTCCTATATTCCATCTATTGTACGTTTGTTTCCATATTCAGTGGTTTTCTTTCGTACTTTCTCTTCTGGACTCAATTTTTTCGACGGTCAGTGGCTGACTTTCAACT
Organism: Protaphorura glebata; assembly: GCA_034694305.1. NCBI lineage: Eukaryota > Metazoa > Arthropoda > Collembola > Poduromorpha > Onychiuridae > Protaphorura > Protaphorura glebata. The sequence continues at coordinate 9,688 of JAQFYE010001351.1, read as the reverse complement.
TAATATCGCTTTCGAGTTCTTTAGACGGTCAGTAATCCTGTTACTTGTTTTACATTCCCTTCGCTATTCCTTTCGACGGTCATTGCTGTCTTTCAGGTTTTACGTGCCTCATTATTCCGCTTAGTTGCCTTTCGCATCTCACTTGCGCTTGTCGGAATTTAGTCGAAATAGTCTAAAACTTTCAGAAGTGGGATGTTTTCGATTTGCTAGTTTAATTAAGTGGGTCCACTAAGTTTGAAAGCAATAATGGATGTTTTTTTAGCCACATCAAGCAGTAGTAGACCGGTTGAACCGCCACCTCTCCAAGTTTATCTCGACATATTCGAAGTAATCGAGACGGACACTCAGAATGCTTACTACGCCAAACTCAAGCCAAGAATAACACTAAACAGAGAGGCTGTGAGCAGGGAGATAAGCTTTGACCCTCAACCGACTGGTTTTATTCGAATAATACATCCAAATCCTCCAATTCAAGGGCCTTCAACGGCTGAAGAAACGTTTAAACATACGACAACCTTAGGTATAGATTTGTCGAGCTTGATGAAGTCAACGATAGTCTGCTGTGGAGATTATATTACACTGTTGGTCGATTATGATGGAATTGGAACTACCCCGAATGTCCCTGCACAAGGAGTCCAAGTTCTTTTGAAACATTTGTCAGGATTTTCTCCCCTTCTTCCGAAAGGTAATGGCCACAAGCGATTGTTTGTGATAACCACGAAATTATAGCCTCTACAAAATATTCACTGCAGAATAGTGACGTTATACAAAGCTTTTTCGTATTGTTGTACTCGCGATTTTTGTATCGACATTTCTGGCTATTCCGTATTGTATCACAAGCATTTAGAAAATGCTGGGCTTTGCACGATTTTCAGAATTTGATATCTTCTATGTTTCCATTAGATATCATTATAACGTTACCCTTTTTATTTTTATTACAGGGAGAGGTGTTCAACTCCACATCATCTTAGGCGAAAATCGGGTCAGTTACTCTACGGAGGATTTAGTAGATCTTCCACAATCCAGTAGTTTCATTATTGGAACCGGAATTCAATTAGGTGCTTGCTACGATTCTAAAAGCAATACGATATGGACCTCAAACGGACAATACTTCGACAGCTGGAAGAATCCTGCCCATCGGTGAGTCCTTCGTTTCAAACCAGTACTAAATCTTAGGCGGGACTAGATTCACGAATTTTTATTTGTAAAAAGTAAATAATTTTGGATAATAATTATAAATTATAAAGAATTAGTCTGGGCATTGGAATGACTAATTTAGTACCGAATCATACTTGGTGTTAACGCAGTAAGTATTGTAATTACACATTTATTACGTATCGCTAATAGTGTATGACCTTATCCTATGCAGGCCCAACTGGTATTTAGATTCACAACAGTTGTTGTGTAGAAATGAGTATCTTCTTGAAAATTGTGACTTGGAAATAGAGAGAGTCCTGAATGTCTTAATGATGCATGTCGGAACAGTGGCTTCGAATTTCGTTGCCGGTGACATGGTCAGCAACATTGGCTTTCAGCCTGAGTGTATTGATACAGTCATCAACATTACAAAACTTTATGGAATCCAGTTTGACATCACACAGCTGTCAGCAATTATTCTTCTGCTGCAGGTTTTTATTTTTTTTAACCTTTAACCACCTTTTGCCATGCTCGTTTTTAAAACAAAAAAATTGTAATTGTAATATGAAAGTTAATATTATTTTTGAGTCAAATAACAGTTATGAAACATTTATTTTGACCTTCGCTCAGCAGAAGTATTATTGATTTGCTCGTTCCCAGGCACTCGTTTCTCAAATAAAATCAGACGAAGGAACGGAGAAGTTATTTTCTGATATCAAAGATATTCTATGTTACCTCATGGATACGTCTCCAATTCTAACATCAAGTTGGAGGTACCGGATAAATAAATTATCACATTTGGGTTTGAGTTAGGTTTCCGGCTGATACTAGTGTACCAATATTTTAAACAGCAATTTTGACGATCCGATATACGCGTTGTATAAGGAATTTGGGTACCTTTACTCTATGCTCTTCGAATGCATTTCCACGAAAGAAGACACCGAACGACTCTTTCAAGAACTCGACTTCTTACCGGACACGAATAATCGACATAAGGAATGTCTTGATTTCGTTCGGGAAATCGTTTACCAGCAGTTAATGAAACAATACAGAGAACGTCACCATTTTGCTGATAAGTGGATTGTAAACCCGTCCAGGATTAAAACCATCATTAAGGCTTCCAGAGAGTTAACGCTTACCATTTTGAGGGCAATCGACGAAAGGCACGATGGTTTCATCTTGGAGATGCCGGTAAGTCAATCTTACAAGCTTTTTTAATTTGTAAATGACACTTTGGTTTAGATTAACCTTCGGTGAAGAGGAAGACTAGAAATTTGTCATTTTACCAATTTCAAAATTACGATTCTGTAGCGTTTGATTTCTTCCTGTGGCTCACTGACCTCTCCTATTACGATTTTCAGATTTCAACAGTAGAGACTCAATTCTTGTCAGCAGTGACGAATTATTTTTTGAAGACTTGGACTATGCGGGATTTGTCGAGAAGTGAAGATGTTCCAACTGCTATTGAAAATTTGAATGCCTTGTTGATAACGATTATTCAGAACTGTACAATCATAGTAAACGCGGCATCTGATTTTGATTCTTCGGATGAAGGGACTGTACAGGAATCAATTTTAAGTAAGGTCTCATTTCATTGTACAAAGTTAATAATGTTGAAATTTGAAGTGCAATGATTGTTTGTATTTAGGTGTAGAAATTGCCTTGAAGTCATCCTTGGTTGGTACAGCGCTCCCTCAAATTCTTTTATTTTTCACGAGTGATGCAGCAAAGAATACTGACCTGATTGACCATCTAAAGGGAGAACTGCTTCACCTTTCCGTCTCTCTTTCTAATGTAAGCTGTTTTCTCTAACGCCAGCCGGTCTTTGCAATTTAATTTACCGGTTCTTTCCTGTTAAATCATCCAGTTGAGTCCAAGTTAGGTTTTTTATGCCGAGAAGTAGTTCGCTTAATAGAATAATATCTATTATGTAAATAAATATCATATTTTGAATTGAGATTAAGGCAACCATTTTAACTTTTAGCTAGCAAAGAAACTAAATGGTCTTGATCCCGAATTTGCCTCACTTTATGCAAGAGGAGAAGACTGGTCATCCCACTTTAAAAAACCGTCCGCCTGGCAGGTTTGCCGATATATTGAGTCCGATCATCCTTTGAAAGAAAACTCAAAATTAAAAGAAACTATTACTATTCCGAACGCCCGAAGGCTGTACGTAAAATTTGACAAGAGATGCTGCACTCACTATGAGTACGACAAATTCACTATTTTCACTGGGTCAGGTATGATATTTATGTGTGATATAAAATATTTTAAATGACCAATGATAATAGGATTTCGACGTATCATTTTCAGGAACTGATGCTGTACATATCTGTAGTTACGGGGGAAGTACAACTCGGGCCGGCAATGGAGTTTCACTATGGCCTACTGATTTTGTACAACTTGATGGCGACACAATGTCGTACACCTTCGAAGGCCGAGGTGGGCGAGATCGTAACTCGTCTGAAGCTACAGTCTGGGGCTTCTCATTTACTGTGTATCCAGTTTACGATACTTACCAATATTCAAACTACTACGCTGCACTAAGTCTGCCAAATGATAACGTTAAATTAACCTCAGAAGATGACCCGAAGGAAACCAGCTTTGTCAACAAGATTACACTTTGTTCACTTGACGCGCTACATTCTTTTGTCCTCACGGTGTTTGAAGGTTCCGAAATTTCTGAATCGGAAGAAACGAAAATTCCAACCAGTTTTCTTTCAAATCATTTCCTCACTTCGTAAGTAACTCTGAGTCTGAACATCGTGATTCCTTACTCTTGGAACAAACCAAGACCAATTAAACCACGTTTCTTTTTCAGTTTCGATTGGCTTGCAGTAGCGGATAGCGTTGGTGAACCTCTTACAGCCGATGTTACAAAGGTTGTCACAAAGGATGTTTTGTCTAGACTATTGACGATTGCTAATATTCGGGATTTGCCTAAAATGAGATCTAGTATGACGTAAGTGCAACCTCAAATTAATTTCAAACTAATTTACTTAGTTGTGTAATTTTCATTTCACAAAAGAAAAAATTCGCATAAAACATTTTTGATGAAAAAATTTTGTAACCGAAATCCGACGTTCATCGTATTGGACGTGCACACCAAGCGAAGAGTTTGTATTTCCACTGTAACGTCCATTTGCGCTAGTGTTCGTCATGCAAGATATTTGAAAGTAGACTCATAATTAGTTGACGAGTAGCAAAGTGGCAGTGCATTTCCCCGGTAAGGAGAATGCAAGGGGTCGTATCCCTAAGTCGTAATTTATTTCTCCCATCTGTGTTGCCATTATATCCCGTAAGTGTAACCGATTCGTCCGACGCATCCTGTTTTCATTGAACCTGATTTCACGAAAAACAAAATAGAGACAGCATGACGTAAATTGATTGTTTTGTTACTTTCTAGCCGTTTAATAAAGCCAGGACTACTGCAACGACTATTTGCAACGGCATGTCTGAGGTGTTTGTTGCATGATAAAACTAATGCTGAACTTGAGGCCTTCAATGAGTCCTTGTCTAGCAGCATCCATCCCGAAATTATTCAAGAAATATTTCATCGTGTTACAGTCATTATTCGGAAGCTCGTATCACTTGTGGATATGCAATTTCGCTTGACTCAAGAAATTCAAGACATTATTAGCAAGACGAAAGAATATTCAGATGCCTTCTTTAATTCGTCATCTTTTCTGGAGTCCCAAATTGACATTGAAAACTTGACGACACTTTTAGATATCCCACTAACTGGGGATGGACAGAAAATTATACGTGATATTTAGTAAGCTTAATATTCTGTTTAAAAAGTCTCCGGACTGGTAATTTTGATATTAGAATTGGTAAATTATTTATTGAGTCGTTTTCTTTTTCTGAAACAAGTTCATTTGTGGATGCGTGTGTGATCGATAATACAAAGGCTGAACTCATCAAGGCTGAGGAATTGGTGAAAGAAACACATTTGAAATGTCTTTGCATGATTGCGGCAAATCGAAGGGGTGACGAGTACAGAAATGTTTCAGTCAGGAATATCAAGATGTCAAAGCAAGTAGTGGATTCCATCTCTCACTTTGTTGGTTCGCATTTGAATCACTCAGATAATTCCACCATGATGGCATTCTTTGAAGCTATCAAACGACGTGAACAAAAATCTGAACAACAGCTCGAGGCAATTCGTCTTCTTGGGAAATTTCTACACACATCCTCTCCTTATTCACAGTTGGTATTGTCATCCGCACTACTTTTACAGGCAAGAAAGTTTGGTAAAATTTAATTGATGTCGCATTTAATGTGAAGAATAGTACCTCAACAGTTCAGAACCATAAACTAATTATGAATGAGTCCGATGAGATATGATCTTCCTTTTCGTTCTTTACAGAAGTTCAGCTTCTTCCAGGATTCCCTATCGTTCACCAGATTCGAGAAAGATATTCGAGAATCATTTGGACAAGTGACGAAATTAATAGTGAAGACGGCGGAGTCGTTTCCTTTATTACACCGCTACTCCGTTTTTCTGCTTTGTATTTTACCCTACACAAGGTAATTTATTCTTATTAGAATTGTTTCATTTTCGTTGATCCAGAATTAATTAAAATTGTATGTTTTTATTATTCAGTGCTGATGAGACCAGTTTAGTAGAAAGTGGATTACTCGGGTTACTGGATAATCTTTGCGCTTTGCAGATATCTGACTCCCCATCCTCCACGGGAGAACACCAATACTCGCCTTCAGAGAATTTCGAGACGATTCATATTAAAAGTCAAACAGCGTCTCTGGCCTGGGCTGCATTTCAAGTAAATCAATCTCTGCGGTTGTTAGGATTTCTGCATATTATTGTATAATGAAAATATCGCTTGCAGGTATTAGCGGCGCGTTGCTCTGCATGGGAAACGCCAAAGTTCGTTGACATTGCAGAAAACATCGCTCTTCCTGTTCAAATCTCTAAGAACGTTACAAACCATTTGGCTCGGGCGTCTTCATTCGTAGCGATGTCGTCTTGCGGTACAGCTGACGAATCTGATGGCATTCTTCATGTAAACAGAACGAATAGTCTGTCTCTGACTGATTCGATTCAAGACGTGTTACTGCTTTTGGATTCTTTGCGTGAGGTAATGAATTGACTAATTAAGTTTTTTTGTGTATTTCTATAATATTTTTAAGCAAATTAGTTTGTGTTAATATTGTATAGTAAGAAAGTTAAATTTAATTTCTGTTGACTTGTACATTTTTTTTTGTTAAGACTCCCATTTCCATTGCCATTTCCATTATCATTATATATTTGGTATATTCAATTTTATACATTTGTTCGTAAAACGGTCCGCGTATTGCTAACAATTTATTCTGAAGTTTTTGACCCTCATAAAGGTTAAGTACCAAACTAATTAAACGTCGTGTGTGTTTTTATATTCCGGGTTCTTATTTTTTCCACGACAGACAAGACTTGGCCAAACTATTTTAAGGCAAAGTCCATGTATATGCCGTCTGTTGTCCCTTTTGCAAGATCCTCGACTGTCACCTCGTCTTACTCATACCATTTTAACTCTCCTACATACCGCATTGCCCCTTGCAGACAACTTAGATCTTTCAGATATGGCGAGCACTCCGATGTCGATGGTGAAGCGGAGTTTGGTTCCCGGACATGGATCTTCAGTATATTCAGCACAAGATACAAACCCTCACAATCTTGTTGCGAATTTGTTACTGTCCAAATTAGCAGACTTTTTGATTTGTGCAAATCAGCATCCTACATCAAATACAGCTGGAACAAAATGTAAGAAGTACGAATTTCAGCCGAGGATGGCTGTCTGGATTCACAAAGGAACAGATCTGAATCGATTTTCTGAAATTCTTCACATTCTCTATGACCCTGCACAAAGTAATGAATTACATCCCTTACTTCCGAGTATAACTGATGCGGAGACCGCTTTCAATCTCGAAAGTAAAGCGAAAGTTCTTGTGGACAATGGAGATATAGCTCAGGAAAAAGCGACTACACTAGCTCGAATGGGATTCTTAGTTTCTTTGGAGCCGCTTCACGTAAGACGATTAATTTATTGAAATCTTCAATTTCAATAATAATTTAATGAAAGATTGCATAACTGTTTCCACTGTTTGGCTTTTCTATTTGTACTATTCCTTTCAACAATCTATTTTTTATTCAGGTATTGCCTCCATTATTCCGTTCGAACGAACTCCCAGCTGATACTGTAGCACTGGGATCACAACCAAGTTCTCGAAGTAGACAAGACACAATCGATCACATTGGTAAAGAACGGAATTCTGAACTCGCCAACTTTGATCCAGCACGGACTTTTTTGTCTGGTGAAGTAGCTGAAAGTTTAGCTGCTGAAGTCATTCGACTTCTTCACATCTTGTTGGCTTCCTCTGAGGTGTCCACTGTCGTTTTAAGCACGCCTGCGACTCCTTCTGAAGGAAGTTTAATCGAAAGTTGTAAGGATACTGAAACTAACAAGTCAGCTACAACTTTGCCTGGTTCGCCCGCTTCAAGTTCAAACTGCAAAGCGAGGAGCATCTCAAAAGAGTCTTTAAAGTGGGCCGCATCTGTCGAACAAGCTCTTTGTGGATCACTAAAAGTTTTGCCCAAGTTGTCGTCAATTGGAAATCCGATTGGAAGGCCGACACCTTTAGATTCCTACGGCTATTCCGCCCGCCTCGCAATTGCGTCGTTAGCAGTACTTGGATCTTTTACAGAGTCGATTCGAGCAGACGCTGAGGTTTGGATTGGCCCGGATATCATGATGCAGAATTTCAAGGATAATAATTTGGAGGAGGAAGGAAACTGGGATTTTGAGCCCACAGCAGCTAAAGTCATTTCAGTTAATAGAAATGCGGGGTTAGCAACCGTTGAAATTTCAGAAAATACCAACACGCAAGTTCCTTCGCGTACTCTGGAAGTATCGCTAAGCCGTCTTACACTGAGAACAAGCAGTTATTCGGATTCAAAAGTTTTAGAGATCCTGTCTTGGGAGACCCGTCAAGACATTTGTCGTTACTTGCGGGCTTTATTCACACCTTCAAGTTCCGTCACATCTTCACACTGCGTAGATCACTGTCCTATTAAGAAACAATTGCCAACGTTGAGTCAAATATTTTCTACTGCTACATCTGCGTCATTGAATGGGACCGGGAGTTCGTCAGAAGCCAAAACCTTAGCTCATGGAATGACGGTAGTGAGACTTGTTGCAGAAATTCGTACTCGAGCTGCTCAAGTATTGTCAATTTGGTTGCAAAATCGTGAGTTCGTGGACTTGTTTTTGGGACACCCGACCATTGCGCAAGCAGAAGGTCTGACTGAACCGCTTGGGGTCCCGGAATGTTTGGGAGCTTTGAATGTGCTGAAACGGTTGGCGTTGCAAACTTCACCATCCCATCGTTTAGGAAGTCTTCAAGCACAAGTAACTCGGCTCAGGCTATTATACAGAGACTCCACAAAACCACCTAAAGTTGTGCAGTCGAATTCGACGTCAAATTTCACCAATTTACATTGGGATTTTATGCGGCAAACAACAGCGATTAGAAATTGTGCGTTCAGGAATAACTTCACTGGCGTTACCTTTGCAGGTAAAATTTATGGCGTGCTATCTAAGACAGAATGTGTCGCGTTTCTTTTCTAATTTTCTTTTTCGTTTACAGGAGAACCATCTAGTGGGGCTGGAAATCCCCGAGGTGTATTACTTTTTGCCACTAAAACAGTTCCGACCAGCGGGTTTTATTTTGAGCTACAAATACTGAGCACTGGAGAATCAACGAATGAGTCTTCCCTGAGCTTTTCATTCGGTCTTCTGCCCATCGGGACTGAAACCAGGCGTGATAGTAATTCTTCTGGGGCTTGGCAGTATCCAATAGGTGGTATCATGTTTCATTCCACCGGTCGGATTGTCCATTACGTTGGAACCAGTTTGCTGTCTTGGAAATCCGAGAAAATTGAAGAATATACTGTTCAGATTGGAGATACTATCGGTATGGGCTGGGAACCGGTACCTGTTCAAGATATCAGCTCTGCTCACAGTGATCCACTAAATCCAACTCCAATTATCCGAGCAAGACACACGGCTACTCCCCATCCACCACCTACTACCGGCCAGCGGTAAGCTTAGCACTTTGTGGCACTTTAGTTCTCATTTTTCGATTTGGGAGGTTAGCAATGGGAGGTACACTATGCGGATATCATCAAATTCAGTTGCATTCCTCCTCTTTATTTTTGCGGTCTATTATTCTTCATTACTAACCATATATTTCGGCATCAAATAGTTAGTGAAAATTGAAAATTTCGTCTAAAGTCCGATATCGTTAACGGTGCAACGTGCAACTCCAACTCGACACTACCGGATGTACTTCGTAACTATAGCTTTTGTACTTTTTACATGATGGAATGCTGTAGTTGTATTTGGAAGTAATCAAACGTCGTATGCCGACATTCGTCGTGGTCAGGACACTTGTTTTAGCCTAATCTGATTATTAGAAAGAAAAAATTACCATTTATTTAAAACGATAATCACTGACGTTACAACAACGTTAGCCTAAGACTCAGTATACGTTA
>JAQFYE010001350.1:0-23630 GCA_034694305.1 Protaphorura glebata | reverse complement strand
TCGACATTTTTAGTTTAAATTTACCCTTTCTCATTTTTAGTGTCTTGTACTGCACTGTGAGAGGAAAAACGGTTATTCGCGGAAAGGCCAAGGGCCCCTTCGGGGCCATGGGCCCTCGGCCGTTGCCCCCCCTGCCCCTCCCTATTTACGCCACTGCCAAACAGTGTATATAAATTGCATATTGCATTATTGTAAGTGTTTGATTCGGCCTTTGGCCATGTCAATTAAGTGGTGGTGTCAGTTCCCCGAACACCAGTATTATTACCAAAGTGCAATACTTCGATTCGGTCTATTTTTTTAGAAGTCGCTTTGTTTGTGGCTAGATCTCTGACACAATTCCAGTAACCGCTTTAAAAAGATTTTTCTCTACCTGATTTTTTTTAGTATGCGAAGACTTCGGTGTGAAAAATAATATAAAAACTGCAGAGAATTTGGCTCATGATATTAATGTATTCAATTCAAAAATCCACTTTGATACTTTATGAATGATAATTCATATTAATTATCCTCAGCCTTAGCCTCCTTTCAACTCACAATGAAATGGATTCCGATAACGTGAAAGTTTTGTACTCGTACATAGACTGACGTAGACTGTTGTAATTGTATTATGTCTTCGTAATTGAATAATTAGAAGGGCTAATTACGGTGCCCATTAAGTACACGGCATGCGTTGGACTGAGCTCCCCATCAACCACATTTTATTAGTCCATTGCTCATGAAACGGCATGGCATTTATTATTTGATATACTTTATTAATAACCAGCCACACACATGTATGGAATCACAAATTTCTTTTCAGATATTCCTTAAAATCTCACGTCTAATCAACACAAAAGTTTCACCATCTAACTTCCTAGATATTGGATTAAATTACCGCATCTTGCATGAATTTACCTCTTTGAGTAATGAGTAAATATTCAAAAACACGGGCGGGCTCATTTTATTTTACGTTATTACGCATAAATTTTACTTTCCTTAGGTAAATCTTTTTACCGTCTTAGAGTGTGAAAAGAAATTCAAGAAATCAGTTCATGTGACGGAATTAATCATTTTTACCTCGCACATGGTTCTCCTTGAGATTGGAATTGGAAACTCCTGTTTATTCAAAATAAAACACTTTGGATCTTTCTAAAGATTTTATTCCTCCGGCTCGTGATCAAGCTTCGACCTCGTACAATTTGTTTGAAATACTAAAACATTCAGTTTACAAGGATCTCAGTTTTCCACACTTCCCGGATTTTATTTTCTTTTCATTTAGGTTTAAAGGTAGGCCGATATTGCACAAAAAACTGGAAACACGCCATAATGGATTAAAAACGCCACATTAATTCTCTTTTGAACGTAAGCCACACATTTTCTGTCCAAACGAGGATCCGTGAATTAAATACTTTCAAATTAATCGAAAATTATGCAAATGAAGGTAATTTTGATATCAATGTCACAATAAATTATGTAGACCGCAAAAATTGATCCCATTTCATTACCTTCATTATTTTCTCCCCAACCCTATATTATGTTAAATTACATTCACTCTTTACCCAAAAGACCGAACCTTTTTAGCACCCGAATAACCTCAAAAAAGAGTAAAAGCCATTCACCCCTAAAATACATAAACTCAGTCTAGTCGGTTTCATTCTCATTCAAGTAAGTGCTTCAAGTGGCAATACAAATTATCCTTAACCCAAACAGCATCTGCATCTGCATCCAAATCCCCTAAAATGAAATACGGTCTCGTCTGTATTTCCTAATTTTAGGAAAACTCTCCCCTTCAACGAAGTCCATTCATGAGTTCACCTTCAGACCTTATCCGGTCGAGTTTGGATGTCGATACTATGACGCGGCATGGCATGGCATGACAATAATACGTACATAATATGAGGTTATTACCCATCATTAGCTTTATGAGCATTTGAGTTTAACCTTTAAGGCCAAGTGTCTGAATTGGTCCTATACACTCACTCACTAACTCCCATAAAAATTACAACAATATTTATACATACAAACAAACCTTTACATGTAGTTTAGATTTTAGCTTCACCCTCAAGTCTACTGGCGATTGGAATCTGACGTCACAATTGACACATATGAGGATGACCCTGAACAAAATATTTTTCTCATCCGTTCCTTAATTATTGTATCTGAGGTAAATTCTGAAGCTGCATAGCAGGGTCCGCGGCTTTCTCCCTCGTAGAAATAGACGATAAACCATTATTCGACAAAGTATGTGTGATATAAAAATTCTGTCATCGCGGAACTTAGAATTATAACCCCAGTGACTATTTGGAAATGTATTCGAACCTTGTACTTGTTAATTCCAGGAAATCTTAAACTAGAGCTACACTTTTGAACTGTTTCTAGTCGAAAAAAACGTCCAAAATAAAAAATTTTCGACGAATCTATACAGACGCTATCCTTATTGCAATATTTGTATGTAATTTTTAAGATTATGATTTGGAAACAGCAGATCAGAAAAAAGTTGAAAAATCAAAATACCATCTATTCAAGAATAATTATTCAATAATTATGGTTGTGGCAACACCCAATGGGAGCAGAAACTATTTAAAATCAGTATTATAGACTCTCATCACCTGAAAATAAATATGGACTGCAAGGTATACAATATTTTGGACCATTGGAATATTTGTGAAAGCGTACTTTGCGAGCACCCTGACACACAATTGGAGTTTACAATTACAAGATAAAGTTAGAACCAATTCAACTGATTCCGACAGTCAGAAAATAGTTAAGTAATGAAATTAGGTAGTACACATAGCTTATTGCACTGTTTTAAAATTATAACCCATGCTGTGTTGTGACACCGTGATTGGTTGACTCGTCATTCGCAAATTGAAGATAACCTTCCTTGGTTTCATTTTTTTATCTTTTTTCTTGGGACCCATTAATCGTCGGAAGTATAAAGTTTTATATTTTATTTGTTCGTCTAACTCATATCAGTTTTATATTATGACTTCCTTTGTAAAAAGCACAAACTACGTACAAACCCACTACGACGAGCACACAGCAAAAATACCACAAATCAATTAATGGTTAATTAAGCGTTTTCATCCATTGATAAGACGTAGGCGCTAGGAGGTCAGACAAAGAAAGCGAAATAAAAATTAGCACCTATAGGGTTTGCCATGGCATGCTATACATACATGTACTAAATACGAAATTAATTTCTGACTTTTCTACCTTTATCGTCATTAACTTCCTCTGACAAAAATTATTTCGGCGCATGTTGTGTTAACTTTATTATAATTAGACATGAGTCAGAATAAATATAATTATTCTTGGTGATTGAGGGACAAATTAGGACTCTGCTCTCGTTAGGAAAAAACAAGTTGGTTATTTTTGGAGATAAATTTACTCGAGTGAGTAATTATTTTTAGCTCTGGTACGGAGAAACTTGAAAATAGATTCCATGGACTTTATTATTCACACTTTGGAAAGTTTATAAAAAGAGGGTGTGTGGTGAGAAAGCCACAAACGGGGGAAGGAGAAAGACCACAAAACATCTTGCTCCTCAATAAACCACTAAGATAAACCATAGTTTTCAAACGGAGAAAGACCAATTAAAAATATTAAAACTTGAATCGTGTCTCTCCTAACAAACAAACATCAAAATCTCAAATCACGCACAGGATGTGAGGACGAACCAAAATTGTAATCAAATTCTTGCCCCACCAGACAGACTGTGAAAGAAATGAAGCACCTAATAAAATCCTTACCCACAATTTATTTAATATTAATATTACTTATATGGCGGTTTTGCTCTTTTATTCCACTGAACAAACGCACTGAGGACTCAAGAACAATCAAGTTAATTTAGATCCGTTGGTGCTTAGTGGTACAGGTCGCCCTTCCCGCTTCGCAATGTCCTGGAACACGCATGGTCTAATAATTACTTTAGTGAACCATTTCTCCATAGGAACTGTCTGGCTGGCCAACCCTAGGCCATATGCGGTACTTAACACATTCTCCACAAAAGTAACCCTACCCTCCAAGCACATTATCACGAGTACCTGAATTTGATCAGAGCCGTGACATTCGAAATCAATTTTGAATCGACTAGCAATGTAATCACTCCTTGAACAATTTCCCAGTTTTGATTACATGGATATCTTGGAAGAATTTGATTTCGAAAAAAATAGTGTCACTCAATTTTAAGAATTCTTTAAATACCATAGATAATTCAACTTGAGATTGCAGACGTGCAATTCGCTGTAGTATTTGGAGGTGTGCTCTTGTGTGCTCTTCAAATTAATTCCAAGAATTTTACGTTTTGACCAACTTTTTATATCTACTCTTTTCTGATTCGAATAGTACATTTTGTATCACCTGGACTCAAAACTCTTTCTTGGATTCTTAAAAAATATTTTTTGGAGATAAGAAACTCGGTTCAAATTCTTTTTTGATCTCCAATGTGTAAATATTAGGAAAGAAATCCTTCCGAAACTAATTGAATTCTGAGTTTCCCTAATCCTCACATCCGTTAAACTCCACGATGTCAAAAGAAGTCATTTAGGATTATTTGGAACTCGCGAGTTTCACGCGGGTGACACTATTCTTTTTTAGAACTAACTGATTTTACTTAATCCATATAATTATTATTCTTAGTCAAAAGATTTCGGAGTACAAAATGCAAGTGCGACTCCAAAATTGGCCCATCAAGAGAAGTGATCTAGTATTTAGTTTCCAAAATAGTTGAATTTCATGGAATTAGTAAACGGAAACGCGGCGTGATTTTCTCACTTCAGGTGCTGTAAAAGTCAGTGAAAGACTAATAATTTTTGAAGGAAGTTTTAGCTTCATCAACTTTTTAAATGATTTTTAAATACCATCCTGTATTGTCAAATCTGGACGGGTTCAAGGATTTCGACGATTTCCAAACCTGAACCAAAAATCGTCACGCGCTGGACACATGCATCACTTGAAGTTATGTTCGTGACTCTCGGTTCTTACGAAAGACACTCGTCCAGTGCAATGTAAACGTTAAACTTAAATTCTTCCCTGAATGTACCTAACTGTAGTAGAGTTGAAACAACCTGTCAATTTTTTCAAATTCAATGGCATTAAATTGATTGTTCTGAATTTTCATACGGCATAAATAAACATTGAGCGAGAAATTAGAATGAGGCGAATAAATTTTTGAATTCTTCCTAGCTTCATTCAATCTAACTAAATCAGTACAAAGGTCAAATTGCTCGTTTATATCTTCTTTTGTTGACCTTTGAAACGGCAAATGCCTTTATTTGAGACTTTCGATTTTCTCACCTGAATTTTGCTCTACTGCTGGGGTGATATTCCAGAGGCCGGATGGATTTTCTTAAGACTACACTGATATTTGACCTGCATCAATTGAAGGTCAATCAGTGCGTAACTCATCAAAATAAAACCAAAAAGTATCTTTTCACACTTTCTCAAAAATGAAACTGATTTTATTTTAAAAGTTAGCTACCCTGGACAACTTTTAAGTACCTTCCTTCAATGCAAAGCAGCAACGTCTCGATTTTGAGATTGGAAACAGACAAAGAGAGAAAATATTCTAAAGTAATATAAATAGGCATTGGAACACAAAACGAAGATAAATCACAACTCATTCATCACATCACATGGTTCCACGAGAATGAAAAATATCTTTGCTCGTAGTACAAGTACAAGATGTACAAAAAAATTGAAGACTTTGAGGACTCTTTCCGTCCATCCATCCAATCGACCAAAAAACTCAAAAGCTAAAGAAGACGCGACGTATTTTTAAATCCATCGAATATACGTACGCCGCAATGCCAAACATTGAACTTGAACAGAACAGAACGGAACTAGTAAACCAATAAATACTTGCATAATACAAAATACAACCCAACAGAGAACATACAAATATTATTTGAACCGTATCTACGAGGTGTTCCGTTAGTCACTGCCGTTCGAAACTCCATGTCAACTTATCATAACTACAATGGTTAACCAAATGTTAAATAAACATTTATCGGTTAGCAAACTGTTCAAGAAATAAATTTTTAGTCATGTGTTAGATAATCATGACACGAGAGCCAACACGGCGTAGAAGTACGGGGTAGCCATTCGCTACAAGTTGAGAGAGACGGGGTTCGACATTCCCTAGACCTGGTACATCTCAGCCCGACTTTTCCTATACAGTCAGGTTTTTGCCTTACCTGCGCAGGGGTTTTCCCCACTTCCACAACTCTGTAACGTATCCTAATGGGGTAGGAAAGTCGGGTTATGATGGTTAAAAACTGTGATAACTCTGCTTCAATGTATTCGTCAAAATGAGGTGAATTCTGAAACAGCCTAGCAAAGTTGGGGATTTCTTCCTCGTAGAAACAGTACATACGCCATCATTCGGCTAAGAGTGAGTGATATCTGAATTCTATAATCCCATAACTCAGCTAGGATAGATACGAAATCCATAGTTTTAACCCGTAGTGTTTTCTAGTACAAATGTAATGCTTATCTGCACCGTGATTTTTTAGACACCCCGTATGATCCTGATGGCTATTTTGAGGACTGAGGATGAAATGTTAGGAAGAAGAATGAGGGAATGGATTGAGATGAACGTTCTCTCATCCGTCATCCGATCAGTCACAGCATGGGGTGTAGAACCGAGGCTATACATGGCTTCAGTCGGATTAGAAAATTTTAAAATGTGTTTCCCGATACGTATTCCTTCATAAAAATTTTGGTGCTGGTAGGGTTGAGAGACAACAATGATTTCCACATGGAAATAGTTTGATAGCTTAGCTTCTTGGAAAGCATCAATCAGCCTCACCCTTTTGGTCTGCCTCTTACATGCCGTATTATTATGCGTCTTTCTACAGCATTTCACATTTACATGGTTTCAGGACGAGAGATTACAACCCAGGAAGAATCATTGGGATGACTGCACAAAAATACATCCGAGGAAAGTCATCCTACTAGTCAATCCATTGTCCTCTTGCGTTTACCCGCATTTGCCATTTGGTCAGAATCTGAAATGTTCCCGTCATTTTGAACACAATTTGGAATTCCAAGAAACACAAATTAAAATGGAATGACACAATCAGTCAGGTCGAATAGGAAAACTAATTTTTGCTCAGATCAGACTCAATCTGTATTAGTTTACGAATCCTTCACTCGTCAAGACATTTTTATCTGGTTAGAATCTGTATATCTGCATTCACAGTCAGGTACGCCAAACTTGACGCTACTTGTTCATTCTGATCCGCTTAATTTCGCCAATGTTAGCTTGCAATGTGCATATGAATTTGATTTCAGATTATAAGGCTGATTTTAAATATTCAAGCACAGAAGTGTCTATTTTTCTTAAAATTTCAAATAAGTACGCAATGCAATTTCTCATCTGTTTTGATTGGACATGATACAGAAAAAAAATTAAAGTTTGTGTCCAAAACGAATATTACTGGTACATCTTGTCAGATAAAACATTCAATTTCAAAGCACTTTAGTGAATACAGACAACATAAAAAATCTCTGTACAATCTGTTCGACGCAACTATTAGACGGTCTTGTTTAAACTTTTTAAAAGTTAGATTATTTTGCTCGACTCTGCAGCAGTATTTTATTTAATGCATTCATAAATACAATTAGACTGTGGAAATTTGTCTAAAAAACTATTAAGTTTAAAATTACAAATTCTTCTCATGGCACGTTTACGACACAACTTTTATTTTCAATATTAATTGAAGGCAGAAAAAGTTATTAAAGGATGGCGCTTTTCTCAATATTTCTGTATTAGGCGACGTTCTTGCAAATGAATACAGAAGAAATTGCGAAACTCTGTCAGAATCCGCACACGTATTGATTTAAACTGAATAAATCTTACAGCCCAACCAGTTCAATGATATGTCCTGGAATATAAAAGGGTATAGGATTTTAGGCAAAAACCGCAGACAAATTGAGAGCAAAAATGTGCTCTGACTCAATCTCCAAATGCATTCATGTTTTCTTTCCGTTCCCACATGCGGAAACAGGGTCATCTGCAAATGGCCTGGTCTGGCGTGCTCTGACTAACTTTACAGCACAACTCATGTGTATATTTTTTGAGTTCAAATATAAAAGAAAAATGTAAAAAAAAACTATCCAACTGTTGAAGTCATATATTTAGCTCCAAATCTTTTTAATATGTTTTTCGTGCCTTTTCAGCCCATTCACTCATCCTTTATCACTTTTCACTTCGGCGGATGGACTGGTTGACGAGTCTCATTCGCCCAAACAGGATTGGATGTCATAAATTACTCGGCTCAATGGACCACATTACTTTTTAGTAAAAAGAGAACTCAAAGTGACTTAAAAAAACACATTGCACGTTATCATTTTACTTTTTCAGCCCCGAAAAAACCAACAAAGTAAGTAAACAGCGGGGAGTGGGTTTCATGTCAAATTTCTCCACAAGAATTTATTGCAAACTTGACTCCTGCTATGCACCAAATTTTACTTGCACAAAATCCATTGTTGTCTATAATATCTTTCCCTCCGTCTGAGGTTGAGGGTACAACCTGAGAAATGAAATCAGTAAAAAAGTTGTGCAGGTCAGGTCGGGTTTCAAAGACATTAGGGACATTCGTCGAGGCCTAGGCGTCTTTAAGGCCTAATATACGGCGCTCCCTTTTCTCCCTTATCAAAATAATAAAATGTAATAATTCTTGGTGAATTTTAACCACCAGGTCACAAGGAAACTACCGCAAGTGCAGAAATTGCATTGGTGCACCAGGTTTCCCGAGTGCGCAAGAATTTCCCCGATTATGCGGCAAATAGAGTTTTAGCCGAAAGTAATTTTATTCTCTGGCTGGGTCAACATATTTTTGACCATGACACTTGAAACGGCTAAAATCTTTGTCTGTATTTTACAGTAAAAGCACTTTCCTTGCCAATACTCCTTAATATCTTATAAATTGCCGAAAGGCAAGGTGAGGTAAGGCATTGGAATATGTTTTTATAAAGAAGAGCCCAGGAGCATATTACCGTTCCCCATTCGATTTTGATTTCTTTTCATTGAATCATCTGAACGTAGAAAGGATTAAAAATATTCCATGGGATTGCAAAGAGTTGAGTTTTATATAAAATATGGGAAAAGGGTGACTGAATGATTCGGTTGGAAATCCAGGCAAGCAGAGTAGAAAAAAAGAAGAGAGAATTCAAAGGCTTGGGCTTGGGAAGCAGATGTGTAACGTACATTACATTACATTAGAAATACACAGAATGAAATGAAACTTTTTAAGTTTCATAAAGAGACATTTTTTCATCTTTCTAATAAATGCTCACTATTTTTTTATGATTCAGTCAGCCTGAGTTCCGTGCAACCCTTTGAGTTGGATTCGGATTCCATAAACCTGGGATGTTAGTCACAAGGGTTAGGGCATCGCAAAGTTTTAGCTCTAGTATGCCCTAGCACGCACAGTGATAATTAAAGCACTAATTTTCCCCAAAATTTTGTCGATTTCTGATCCATTTTCTTTCGGAGTTGTTTGACTCCGTAGATTGGTCTACCGAGCTCAAGAATTATATTATTCCATGCAATATATTTTAATTGGGAACTATTATAATAATATAATTTTCAGGTCATATTCTTTTCTAAATACGACTACCTTCAATAATTTTATTAGTTAGCTCGTATGAATGAAACCAATTTCGGAGAAATGCAAAGCAGAATCACAATGGAGATTTGAAATACTAGTCAAAGCATAGGACCAGGAAGAAATCTATTCCGTGCTTCCACCAAAATCAGGGTCATGGAAATTATTCCATCCAAATTTTGAAAAATAGGTACTCCTTTGTTACTAAAGTACAGAAAATATATCCAAATTCCTGACTCTGACACGTGTGGAATTTTTTTAAGTACAAATTCGATAATTTGGTTGTTAAATTCAACAATAATTGTACTGAACAGTTAAATTCAAGGTTAAGTACTAATCAGGTTTGATTAAAACTTCCTGTAAGAAATTCCTTCATGGATGGATTCTGACTCACAATTAATAGTTAATAAATCGTAAATCAAGTTTTATTATGAATTTGACGCATTTCCACAATGTGCAATTGTGCAGTTGACTGAGTTTAGCTTGAAAATATTTCTTGGTCGTTAATTTATCACCCAAGCAATGAATTTTTCCACATTTTCCTTCTCACCATTCCGTTGAGTGGATTGCAGTGTAATGCAATTTTTAATTGCAAGGCATAAAGTTCTTTGACGAAAAACATTAATAGGCAAAACATAAGTATTTCTTGAGACTCGAGAAATAGTAGAAGTAAAAAATAGAAACGAACTCTTCAAGTTTCGTATACGATGAGGAGAATTTAGTGTCTCAGACGTGTAATGCAGCAAAAAATAAAACAAGGGAAAACTGCTGGGCTCATAAAGGGGAATAACTGCTCAACTCTTTTTTATGTGGTCAAGAAGGTCATTTTCCTGAGCATGAGTGCAAATAATATTATACAGTCAGCCCATGGATTTACATGAGAGCTAAGTTGACAAAGTGAGGGGAAAGATTTTAGTCCAAATATAGCCAAAAAGGGTGGTTCACCAAAATCCTCCTTTACAAGAAGTTAGTGCTCATCTTTTTACGACAAAATTAGATCGATTCAAAATCAAACATGAGTCCGAAGCAAATATTTGAAATTTTGTTCAATGCAAAGTTTTGAACATTTAGAAATCAAACTTAGAGAATAATTTGATTTGCTGATGGAATCTTACTTATCATGACCAGGATATCTGAAATGATTAAACGTGAATGGTTCGACTTGATCAGATTTTTACACACAAAAGTTGTTCCTTGTGAGTTAGAATAATTTGTCTAATTTAAAAATATTGTGTTCCACAACCTGAATCATTTTGAAAATGGTTTTCATTTGGTGTTGTGCGTTTCCGGCAAATGACTGCCAAGTACGGCTAGGGGTTTAGGACACTACAATAATCTGTTCGTGTGTAAAATATACTGTGCCCTGATTTCCATCAGAATTTTCAGAATTTCACTGTTTTGAAAATAAATGAACAAACTGAAATCCCACTCACGAACAATTTTCATTTTATCAGCGGAAGGTATATG
Source organism: Protaphorura glebata (assembly GCA_034694305.1). NCBI lineage: Eukaryota > Metazoa > Arthropoda > Collembola > Poduromorpha > Onychiuridae > Protaphorura > Protaphorura glebata. The sequence goes on along the minus strand of JAQFYE010001350.1, from coordinate 12,570 downwards.
AACTACTAATATCTTTAATATTAAAATAAATATTTCTGATATTTTGAATGGAGCTGATCTTGAATTTCTTAAAAAAATAATCCAATATATTATTATTCTTGAATAAAATGAGAAACTCCAGGAGTATCTTATCGTTAGATTACTGAGGAATAACTGGCATAATCTGATCAACCCATGTCTACCACAGGAATTTAACCTAATCCCAACTTGTGCTATACTAGATTGTTCCTAAAAGCAGAACTCCTGTGAGCATGACCCTGACTCTTATTTTTACAAAAGAGTGTAAAACGCTTGGTCCGACAAATGAGAATAACTGAATGATAAAAAGAATTCAACTTCCCCAAGCTTTTTGGCATAAGAAAAAATTGACTCGAGCATTCTGTAATATTCGTATTCGTATGTTTTTGAGCATTGCTTTGACTTATTCCGTTCACTGGTCCTCCAAGAAGAAAGAAAACCCATAAAAAGGGAAATTCATTTCTTCAAGTCGTTAAATAACGATAACTGGCAGGGAAAATTATCATAAAATGAGAAGAGGCTTTTTAACTCTTTTTCTAGCCTTTTGCAAGTGCAGTGCAGTGTTGTGCTGAGCGGACTTTACTGTTTAAAAATTATGTCCATGTTAGTTGCATTTGCATCGTGCTTGTACTACTATGCACACCTTTGTAGTGTATTCTTGTATTGCTGCTACGTTGGAATGTAAAATTATGAGCAGTGTGGCCGCAAAGATAAAAGATAAAATAAAAGCCCAGAAAAGGAATAAGTAAACACACAAAACACAACACAGGTGTGGGAAATTATACATAAATATTATAATATGTTAAAGTTCTACACTTTCACAACCTACTTTGAAGGAAGGTACACATGAATGTCTTTCTGGACACCGTAATTGACCCTTAACGAACGTGAGAGTAGATTTATTAATTTCTGTGTAATTCTGCACTAATGGACACGGTATGAAATTCCTTGCAGCCCGTTCGGTGCCTGTTCGTGAAAACTGAGAAGTGCAACGGCGTGTGTGTGAATGCTTATCGGAACATGCATACGTTTTTGGTTAAAAACAATACAATACGAACAATTTTAACTTTAGACTACTACTGAAAAACCATACAAGTACCTATTTAAATAAATTTATTTCATTCGAAATATGAAGATTTTCTATTGGCACAGAAATCGCCACAAAACACTAATAATTAAATATTTCCTGTAGTTGGCATTAGCGCTAAGGAAAGGTGAAATAACAGAGAATATACTCCCTATTTGGCCTAGGGAACATGTAAGGTACCCCTAATAGTTTGAAGAACATTTAAAAGTAGTCACCAGATATAGATATTGTACTCCAATAGCGAAAGCTTCTGCGATTCTCTCTACCTCAATCCTACGGCAGACTACGAAGACATGTCTGTCTGAGGAATCGAACCCCCAATAAGCCAAGGCGGCAATGACGAACTAAGTTTTTTTTTTCACTATATATTTTCGCATGTTGCGATGGCTAAGTAAGTTAATGAACTGACAGAAATCAAACTTACCTAACATGAAAAATACGCACATGACTATAACATAAAGACAAATCGAAGCCGGATTCTACCTGTGCGTTGAGTGTGAAAATGGGAGTTGAGTAAAACACATAAAAATGCATTTTCCATTATCTCCACATTTCATTTCATTAGCAAGATGGTTAGGAGGATTCACTCATTTCATAAACACAAGCAAAGGCTCAACTGGTGCAAGCCAGAATTTATTTTCAAACCTCAAGTTCCGCTAAATTAATTTTGGGGAGGCCTGGGCCACCTTCGTTGGCAGTTGTCAGAAACACTAAAATTTCTTTTGTTTTCTCCTTTAGCTTTATTTTGGGATTAGGATTACGGATGTTTTATCATATTTCACTTGAGTAATGTTTTGCATCCAGGGCAGGGGTGTTGTTTCAAAGTTTATCTGAAAGTAAGAATTTCAACCGGTCAGATTCTGCCTCTCGGGTAATGTAATGTCTTCAGAAATGTCATAAAATGTTACTCGAATTGTTAGACAAGTTGGTCAAAATCTGAAGTGTGCACTGAAACCTCTACTTGTGACCAAACTCAATAATTGTGTATTGCAAAGTTGAATTGAATAATACAACTTCGCAATACAGGTCGTCCGAATTCATTTTGTGGAGACTTGAATAGGTCGGGCACATCAGCCAGATGGCCGGGGGCAGGGTTCCCTGGATTTCACCTACTTCTTAAATTTTGACAAACTGAATCCATTAAGAATTTTGCTAACTCTCATTTCTACATGAAGCTCATTATTTCAGAATCCAAAACGTAGGTCATTCTAATACTATGTTGATGTTTCGATGACAGCATGGCGTCAATCCGTTAGAATTCTCTCCACTGGAGTCTCCTGTTCAGTGCCACAGGGTTATTTTCTTTGCCAAATGGAAAGCTAACTCATTCTCGGCCAACATGTTAATGTTTGAGCAGTCAGGCTGCGAATGTCAATAATTAATACGTGCGTACGAACGCTCCCTCGGTTTTTACACACAAAGTCGAATGAAAGTTAATGTGCAGATTTCGAAGGACCGATCTTCTTAGCATATATTCAAAATATTTATGCTAGTATTTTAATTGAGTATAATAATATAGAAGCCAGGTAATGAAATTCTCGTCATACATGTAAAAGTCCTACAGAGGGGTCAAGTATCACGGAATGCTCTCACAAGGGTGCTTTGACCACTGTGCATGGCATTGCCTACTGTATGTAGTATGATGGAACCAAAAACTTAACTCACTTCCAAATTATGTAACTAACTGAATTATTAACTGAAGTTTAACTATTATCTTGCATCGGCCGAACCACCATTAAACTTAATCGAACAACAGACCCTAAACTTTTATATTGCAATGCGATTTCATGAATTATTGGAATTAGAACGAAGGGCTTTTATATCTACGATTCTTATCAATGACCTATTTTACATACGATCATATTTGTGATACATTTTGAATTGACAAGCGGATGCCAAAAAAATTCATCTTTAAATCTTCAAATAGCCCCAGTGCGAAAGTTCTTTTAATGCTTATGCTCGGACTTGGGATACAGTGCTAGGATTTTGTTCCCACTTCGTTGAAATACAAGGAAATAATCTACACAATTATCAAATTAATTGACACTCGCATGTACGGCATAGCTAAACTCATAATTTTTGTACGTGATCGGGTAGGCTTGTCACTTCTTCGATATTCGATAGGAATTGCGATTAAGTCGTGAAGCACCGGATTAAGGCAAATGGCATGCATGCTGCCATGCTTGCTCGAGGAATCGTACCATTACCCTCCCCATACAACGGACTGATATCCATGAACTGTTCTGTGTAAAAACCTAACTTCGATGCCAAAATTCATAAAAGAAACTCGTCGATTTTGGAAAGGGTTGAGATTTATGGGATGTGATGAACCCCACAGAAGCACAACATGTGTTAATCACCCTTCCTATTAAGACTGACTTGTCCCTTCTCAAATTCCCTACAATATTTACTAGTTTACTATACCCCTTCATATTCCAGAAAGAATCAGATTCCAATATTCTTTCAGTTTGTACGTACACCAGAAAATAATTTATTTTTAAATTTTTCTCCAGGCTTAGATAGTTAGAAAACATTTTTCATCTTCATAAATCGATTATTGTAAGACTAATTTTCAGGAATTGGAAAAAAGGACAATTGAAAGAAGACTTGAGTTCATATTTTAAAGAACGTGGAAGATCGGTCTGAATAATCCAAGGTAATTGCGATTTTGTTGTGCGTTCTGTACATATTCGACCGGGTTATGCAATTCTAAGTTATATCCTTTTATATCTTTCGGAAGTCATGACCACAATTAAAAAATATCACTAGATTTTGAGCACAAACTCGTTCGACTGAACAGTTTTCATTCAGTATTATTATCGCATAACAGATATCACAATATATTAAATATCTAGAAGACCGATACTGTCAAATGAATAACATTTCATAATTTTCAGAACTCTTATTAATTTATTGTGTCGTTTATTTAGTGTTAAATTCAAAACGGCAGGCATATAATATTCCATAAATTAAGTCCGAGCCCACCTGCATTAATAAAAATTCCGACAATATCAGAAAGATTTATTTAGCTTAAGTGTCGATCTTGCCGATTTTTTCTGGATGCTTGAAGTGTACAGGGTAAGGAGAAATAAGTGTAATGAAATAGTTATAAAATATTGTAAACACGATTCTCCGGACAGTTGAAATCTGTTTATGAAATTCCTGACCTAATAAAAGGAATAAACTTATTCATATCGCATTATTTCAAAAATTGTAACTTCAAATTCTGATATCCGTATTAGAAAGAAAATAGATGAGCCAAGTAATGAAGAGTAAATGGGTTGAAGGATATTAAGTCCATCAAACAGCCACTAAGGATTCATTGTGCAGAACGGAATGAATTTGGAATTGAAAACATCTGTATTTTGTTGTTATCTAATATTCCTAGCTGATGGATTCGCACCCAGATTGAATGACAGCAAATGTTTCATTCCCAGGAACATTATTCGATGTTTTATAGATTGCTCCTGTTAATTGACATTCACCCAGGGTTATAGCAAACACCACCACATTTCTTATAGAAGAATGGGTATAATAAGATTTTCATTGGGCCTGGAAGAGGTCACCCTAGTAGTATGTTAGACTCTAAAATTCCTTAACTTTTCACCTGAAGATCAAATTCCCAAAATTGACAAAGTAGTATAAATTGCAACCTGTGCCATATTAGGATGGACTGGTGAATTTTGACTAAATTTGGGTCCAACGAGATTGAAAATGACCGCTATATTATTTTCTAATTAAGCTAGTGCCCGGTAGAAATAAAATGACTTTGTCAGGGGTCCTAAAATTAAGTTGGACCAATTTTCGAAATTTTTGTTTTCAGTTAAGGTAAATGTTAAGAAATTTTCACAGCCATATTATTCGCGGATCGTCAAACCTAAATGACGGAATACGACTTTGTCGAGCATTCAGAACCTGTGTTGGATTTCTTTGTTTGTGATCATCTCTGAAATTCCTGAAATCCCAAAATTGAATCCCAAAATAATAAAATTGGTAGGTCTTGAAATTCACGTACTTAGTGATAGTGTTTAATGAGATAGACATTCCATTAACCCAAGTTAAATAAATTGTTAAAACAGTTAACCTATTTTTGCTTTTTGCAGAAAGTACCTCACTGCGATGAGTTTGATCTCATTTTGTTATTCTCGTATTTACAAAAATTATACCTTACATAGTTTAGATGGGGTGAAACATCGTTTCTTGACTCGAACGATAATATCAGATCATATAAAAATTTTAACAATGAGAATCTTGGACAATTCTTGTCATAATTATTTGTTTGAATTTGAAAAGAGTCCAACTTGTGCTGCACCGGTTGGAATTTTAAAGGAAAGATTGTTAGATCTAAGCAAACCAACCTGTAGACATTTAGTACAGATGCGTATCTTTAGCCAAGTCGTGACCAAAGCTTAATGTAAAGCGTTACTTTTTAAGAATCGTCCGATTTTATATAAAACCTTATCGAATGAACAATGAGTTGAGCAATTCTTTGAGAGAACGAACGAATGGATGTAATATTACATATTTCTTTTTCCTTTCAACCAAACTTTGGTTAACACAAACTCTTTGAGGTTCTACAATTCATACACAGACCGACGAACATTACAAGAATATGTGTCTGTACATCAGAGAAAAAAATTGAATTCAACATCAACTTCTTTAGTAGAGAAGGTGAAAAAAAATGTTCGATTAAAATACGCCCGAGTGATTTATGAAAAGCCTGATGTGATGTGGATGATTCCTTCTTTTATATTGGAACCATTTAATTCAAAATCCAGGATTCTCCCTTTTAAAGGATAAAAAGTCCACAGTTCCTGCCTGAACCCTTTGAGACCCTTTTAACCCTTTCCCGACCCAAACAAAAACTTTTCCTTTCCATTTCTAAGGATTCCCTTTCCTTCCTTGTGTAACATTTCTTATACTTCCCCTACTTCTCAAAACTTCAATTATTCTTGAGGAAAACGGAACCTTCCATCCCAGGAAGACTCAAGTGTCTTTCTCCTTTCCTTAATCCTTTCCTTTTTTCTTTACTTGCCTTTTTCAGCTTTTTTACTCACTTATTTCTTTCCCGTCAGGATGTTATCGGACCCGTCACTTTCAATTTCAAGACTTTCTTTTTTGATCAGTCATCTTCCCTGCATATCACATCAGGTACGTACTTCTTTGTGTTAAAGTCAAATAATAATTCAAAATTAACTTCATGATCTTTCCTATGTAATAAAACCGGATTACACTACCTGGGCTAAGCGATCACCTGTTCTAGTATGGCTTTAAGCCACGCCATATTCACTAGAACTTTCTGATTTTGTAAAAAATTGAAACATTGAGAATAAATAGCCATAATTTCATTTGCTTGGACGCCGACTACATTATTACTGTTTACTCAAGATTTATGTAAATATGAATTAGATACTTACCTCTTCGTTTCTCTGGTTGGTCAACAATTATTTAGTGAGTTATGTTTTGGTAATTAATCGAAATTGAGGACACTCACTGATGAATCAAAATGGAATTCCAATGTCTGTGCTGTGTGAGCTATGAACGTGATGACTTTATTAAAAACAAATCCGATCCGATGCAATCCAAGTCGGCTTCCGGAAAGGTTTGAAATATACACATGATTGACAATCGCAGTAACGCAACTGCATAACGTCGATGCATATTTGAGATATTCGCTTTCCATTTTGCATAGGAAACGACGATAGAAAATCTTTAAATCATCTGCTATTTCGATGGAATCGAACCCTGAATATAGCGAAATAATAAGGGGCTGCCTTTCGCAACCACAGATTCACTACAATAAGATGAATCATTAGATCTTATAGAAAAAGTATTCATAATTGTATTCCAAGAATTAATAATACCTTTACAAGATGAAAACTTAAAATAAAAACTGTCAACTTATGGAAATAAATAAATCACTACATAGGGTTTACCTTCACGCGTCCAAGAATAATTCTTTCAGTAATCTTCCGATTTTGGAAAATATGGGAAGGTTTACCCACTAACACCGCAACCAATTCCAAAAATAATTTCAGTAGAAAATTATTTCGAAGGTAAATTTTGACCTTAACATAGATTAAAGGTGGAAGATAAATGATGTTAGACTCAATATTATGCAGGCTGACAGGACATATGCCCTTAACCTCTTCGCATTTTATGAAAAGCTCTTGGATTCCCCCATTGAGCCGAAAGGGTTGAATTGGAATGAATCTTCTTTAAATTCTGACCTCTAATGACTCTAGGATTCTTTTCAAAAACTTCTCAAGGGTCTCTTTTCCTTCCTAGTCATTTCCGTAATATAGGAATTTCTTGTGTAGTTGCATTGTAAGACTAGGAAATGAATTCCATGATTCAGCTTAAAATTCAGTTCAGTTTAGTATTCTTTACAAGTCCTGCACTGTCAAAAGGTCACAATGAATTAAAATGAACCGGAACAGTTTTTAATTCTTTTGATTAATAGTATCAATCCTATTGGAAGGCATGGTATTTTGTTACATTAATCGAACGATGGAAGAAAATAAATACAATACTGATGTTCGGTTTCAAAAGTGAAAAGAATTATTTGAGTTCTCAAGGAATTTTTGAAAGTTTTAGCATGAGTTGGATTTTCCCAGAGTTGGAAAGAAATCAAGCGAAAGTCAAATACATAGGCAACGAATAGTCAATCTTTTATTAACTTAAGCTCGGATTGAACCTGGATAATGAGATGGTTTTCTAACTTCTTAATTTCGATATTCCCAATTTACTTTAATTAATTGCTGGATGACTTTCAGCAAATACTTTGGCAACATAATTTCTATATATAACTTCACAATTTCATAATTCCCAATATGCCTTGATTTTCAGTAAATTATCAAAATCGATCTTGTCGGTACCTAGTTCGATTGTCTTATCGGTTGTCTCAACAAAAATTCTCGTTGTACGCGAAATTTTTAGTCAGATAACTGTCACCTTGTAAAAATAATTAAGCACGAGCCGGGGGTGACTACTGTGTATTCCTGCAACATTTACAAGAAGACCTTTCAAATCTCGTCGGATATGCACGGAATAAGAATTGAGGAATTAAAATACACACATTAATTAACATTTGAGTAATTTATGCTCAAAGATCGTTCGTACTTTCTCCTCCGAGATTGGATAGCTTTCTTTCAATTTGGGCGAAGGAAATGTACCCCTACCAGTAGGGAAACACTTAAGTGTTGAAAAACATCACCACTCCACTCAAGTCTAAGTCAACACAATCGTCACACAACTTTCATTTAATTATTCATCACACAATTAACCTCGGAAACGTGGTGCGACATCTACGCATTTATATGGCGGAGAAGTTTTCTATCTGTATCTTTATTTACTACTACTACGGGTCTCTTTAATAGCCACCACCCACTATATAAAATCGCAATCACATCTGCGGAAAATTACTTGGATTAAAAAATCTTTCCTGAAGCCAAATTGTATGAACAAAATTCACGTCCTAAAAATTCATTTCCGAAGAACTTTAGCAATTTGTACTTATTCGTACATATGCACGTGGTCTCAAATTTCAGGTCGTACGTACCATACCTGTCCTGAAAGGGTAATGAAAGCAAGGCCCATTCAGAGTGAGGTAAAAAAGCGATTGAATCAAGGGAGGGGACACAAGAATCATGATTCATCAAAGTCAAGATCGTCATGGAAGGAAAAGGGATTGAAATTGATACCCGGACACGGGTACTGGGGACGCTCGGTCGCTCTTTAAGAACTCCATCGTTCACATATTCCGCTCGTTCCTGCCTAATTCTTTAACTTCCTGGCCGAAATTACATTAATTATAATTTTTAATTAAAAAGTGATCTTTCTCAAAGAGTAAAAGCGATCACCTTGTAGTTCCGGCTTGTGTACCTACCAGTTTCATTTTTTTAGTCATCGCACCTGTTAAGAAATCCATTGACACATACTCATTGATTGTCTCACCTTCCAGGGACGAATGATTGTAATAATCCATTAATAAGTTGGTACCGGTTATCGACCGGTCGACGAATCCTTAATCTTCTAGCGAGCAACTCGCGATTAATTTTCGGACGAAAGCAATATTGCGATTTTAATTCATAATTGCTCTCACTTCATTATCACTTCCAAGAATCCTCTGCCACTGCGCTGATCGCAAGTGGAGGGTTCGATTCTCTCATGCTGACATTGTCCGCCGGTTGCTGCACAACGGTTTTTCTCCAAGGGAGATTTACCGTCCTACTTTCCCTAGGCAAAAATCGGAAACAATCCAGTCTCTCCAAAAATACGAGGTGTTTGACCGTGCCTGTCGACGAATGTCTATTAATGTGAGTATTTTTTACACATAATTGACCGTAACATTCCTTGTCCTAGCCTTGGACAATGGACAAATGGACATACAAGATCATTGCCCCCAAACCAAAAAAGAACGGCAAAATTTTTTAGTATATTCCACATTCTCTCTCCGTCTGCGAACATGGACCTCTCACGTCACTTTTTCTTTGGTGACAACCCATTCCCGAAAAAGGAGTTACGAAACTAATCAATATTATCGAGGGACTGAGACTAGTGACAGAGTCAAAAGTCATTTTTCATATTTTGTCCGCATCCCAAACCCCACACCAAATTTAACTCTTTCTTTGCTAAAATTTGTGTGACGAGCCGTTTTCCTCGCACACCTTTTTTTCTCACCTCAAAAAACTTTTAAAAAATTGTTCAAGAACTGAACAATTTTCACATTTGATTTGTATGCAGTGTGTACATTGTGACATTGAAAAGTTTGTGTTCAATCAAAGCTCCGCATCATCATCAGTCAAATTGAATCACCTTTCAATTGACACACTTGAACGAATGTGTGCCTGGGTGAATTCGTATCAATGAATGAATGGATACAAGGGTTAGACTGTTTTTGAAAATAACATTGAAAATACCAAAGACTGAAACGTGTAGATGTGTATTCAGGTTTTTAAGAATTTAACGTGTTATTTGTAGTTGAATTGTATTCTCACACTTCAACTTTCGTGACGATTTTTATTCCAGTTTTGACTAATAAAAGAATAAAATTTATTCTTTTTCAGGATTCGATCTAGTTTTATATTTAATATAAAACTAGATCGAATCCCGGATCAAAGTTGAATTAACTGAAAATCGTATGCGGTCAAAATTAATCAGTTTCAGTCCAAGTGTGGATTACCAAGTAAATGAGCACTTGTCATACGCAGTTCAGTTTTGATTTAAAATACTGAAACTTAAGGGTTTTAAATTGAATTAAAAGTTTGACGAACCAGTGGGCAGTAGTTCGACCAGACTATTGTTTTCATTTTAAAATTGATTGATTGATTGATTGATTATTTATTAGTGTGATATTTCAAAGCATTCAGAAAGTTAACATGAAAAGTCAGTAAAATTATTGCCAATTATTTTTTCAAATGTGCTATACGATGGCTGCTACTTGAGGCAGCTTTACTTTATAATGGATTTACCGCCGACGTAATCAGATCCAATTTCTTATTCGCGAGATTCATATTAACCCCGCAAAAGAAATGGATTCCAAAGTACAAAAACCTGGCCAAGAGTGCTAGAAGGAGTAATGTACTTAATTTGAAGAATTTATTCGGGTAAAAAACGAAGTTGTTTATTGCTGAAAGCCGTGGAGAAAGCCCAGGAGCCAATATTTATGGTACATAACATAGTCGAGTGTCAGTCAGTGGTAATTTATCGATGAGAGTCGTCGCGTCTGGAAAAAACTAACCGGCCGCCGCCAACCTGTTGCATTGCGTCTGCCTTCCTTTAAGTAGTGAACAAGGACTATAAAAAAGTATAAAAAGTGAACTGTCTCGTGTTTGTCTGCTGCTAAAAAATAACACACATCTATGTACAACTTTTATTTGTATTTGACCGTCCGCGTCAGTCCATAGTGGCAATGGCTGCACTGGAGACGATTCGTTATCTTTTTGTCGACAGTGGTCTCCACCACTCCACGTTCATCCCTTATAAAATTCATATTTGTCAACAGTACATATTTACTGAACACTTCTGATCCTCAGGAATTTACTTTTCAGTTTGGTTTGGTAATTATTCATCAGCAATTACAATTCTGTTAGGATTTTAGCACGAGAGAAATAAAGTAGCCACACACACAATGACAACGAACTTTCCCAGCTAAAATATTGAAATAAAATGTCTAAATGGAAATCCCACAAATACGTTTTCCGGAATCAGAAGTCTTGTGGAAAGTCTAATAATTAATTACTTCTCATGTAATATTTCTAATTATCCTGCATGTTTAAATACATAGTTACACGGATCTTTGTATGTTGATTGTCTTATATTGCAGACACATAGTGACATCATTTGCAGTATAGTATTAGCTCGATTCATTACTTCTTTTTGAAGTACGTTGCACTTGAACAATCGGGCGAGAGACGCAACTATAAAATCTTAACGTCTAAATTACAGAATATAATTTGTCTTGGACGGCTGGAAAACGCTAATATTTGTTTTATGATGGTGGAAAATCTGAATTTACTTATTATTTAAATTATTTTTAGTGTTCACGCAAATAATTTTAGTCTATAAGTTCACGTTCATATTTGCGTAGAAAGTAGTATTAAACATACCAAACGACTCCGGTTCAGTAAATTGTAGTAGACTTTCGGCCTATTTGGATCTGGTCATTAATAGTTTTATCATTGGTTGTTCGGTTTGTTTTCAACCAAACTATAACCAATTTAGTCGGACCCACTTCTCAAATGCTCGTAAAGAAGCAAAACTCTGGTGTAAAGCAGCACTACAGTTCAAAGAGAAGAAATTAATCACCATACTGCATTAATTAATTTAAAATTAATTTTGAGATGTAGACTTCACAAATGAGACGGAAATTTGTCCTTAGAGCACTTCTGGTCACCATTTTATGTATACATATCTCCAAGCGCCTCAACTTTTTGGTGACTACTTGAACAGGTTTTTCAGAAATTCAGTTTCTCCTATTACTAGGGCTACCTTCCTTAGGCCAAATAATGCAGATTTGACTTAATGCCTTCCTCTTTAATAACGAATGATGATGATGTAATAATTTTTCAAATTCAGTTCGTATCGGTTCATCCGTGCATAATTATGAATAATGTTATTTCCGTCGATATTCTATTGAGATTGAACTTCGCATGGCTAGGCTTCGGAGAGTTGGACCAAGGGTTGCTGCCGTTGTGAATCAAGAACAGACCAGCATCAAAATTGGTCAAACTTAAATTATAGCCTCTCCATTCTAGAAATGTAACATAATATGCTAAAATGCACGGAAATGTATTAAGAGGTCGTTCATTTCATTCTAAGAAAACGCGTCGCTCACTCGTATCACTATGACGAACTCAATTCAGACGTCAATTCAGGAAAAACCTTTTATTGATGATGATGAACTTGGGCTCAGGAGACCAGGAGACCAAGTACTTAATTGACATAGCCAAAGGCCGAATCAA
>JAQFYE010001349.1:0-23635 GCA_034694305.1 Protaphorura glebata | reverse complement strand
ACGCACATCGCACCATTGACCATTGTATTACTTTGAGTTTGATTTGAGAGAGGAGAGGCAGATAGAAGAAATTAACCTAGGAGTAAATACTAAATATTAAGTTTTGTGTGCAGAGTGAGAAATGCATGTAAGAGCACACAGTTAACCATTACTAGTTTACACTTTTGAGCTAAAGTCGTGAACGGAGACACTCTGTATGTTACGCGTATTTCCCCTTCTGTTCAATCCTATACATTACTTTAAACTTAAGCGAAATACATAGGGAAACGCGGAGCAAAGGAAGGGATAAGATTACACGCATTGTATGCCCGCCACTCGCACTCCGTTCCGTCTTGTAAAAATTAGGAAGGACGCGAAGGAAGAAAATCTTTACCTGCCGCGCGAGTAATTCCACCGTATACGGAATTGAGCTAGAGAGAGATTTTAAAGTCAAAGGTTGGGGAAGGAAACCACGCCAAGTTATATTTTAAATTAAGAAAAGTGAAACCCTTTTCCCCTAAATTAATTAAAATACTGTCTTGGGATGTCTCTTAGCCTAAGCAACTAAGAGATGTGTCGTTCCCTGTGACAAGAACTCGAAGGGATCGCGTAGCTCGCGCCAAAGCTACCCATCCGTTATTTAAATATTAAATTCGGCTAATAATTTTGGTATTTTTAGTAAAATACCTGGAGGCACCATTTTTATCTAACATTTAGAGACAGAATAAGAGAATTACAGATTAAACGATTGAAAGACCGGAGTCAATATTTTTTATATAACAATATGTAACGATTGGATGTCTCCAGTTTTATATTTTCAGAAACATTTTGCATAGGTTAACTTCCATCATCTCTTCTGTTCTCAAATATTTACAAGATGCTGTGGTTGGTTCTATGCGTAAATATTTTAAACCGTCGTACTCGTACATTTCTTATTTATTGCAGGTAATGCAATATTTAAACATAATATATGTACTATATTCATATTTACTAGAACGCGTCTCACTTCAAGGCAAGGAGTATGTCGACGGTGTAATGGGCAATTGCAAGGTATGCCTTGAGCCTAGATTCTTTGTCCAAGCCATGAGTTGATCCAATTTGAACTTTGACCTTGTCCAGTGCTCGAAGATCCAGTTTCTCAACTTTACCCGTACTGGTACTACGCAACCTCGTCTTCCATTCTAATGCAACTTCAGAAAAGGTTTTGGCGTCTGCACCTTTTCCCATTAACACTACAATGAATCCACCCAATACAAAATTGACAAAAATGAGAGTGAGACGAACGAGAGGTCGGAGGTCAGCAGTGATAACAATGGAATTAGTGACGACGATGAAAGCCATGGAACATGATATGAAGTAAGGGAAAATAAATTGCTGCATACAATCGTTCACTTGAGTGATGAGAACTTGTACACAACGGTAGTGTCGAATCCAATGAACGTGACTGTGATAATATGACCCGGGGTCAGTGAACCTGTCGAAAAGTCATAGAGAAAAAATGCACAACTTTAAATAAATAGAAAAATTTACCTGAGTGCACTCAGCATTTCAAGAGTGGTCAAAATAGCCGGTATGGCAAAAGCGAAGTAAATGTAGCCACAGGTTGTGACTTCAATTCCAAGGAAAAATTGCAATGCGGCGAAAATGACCATTTTCGGTAGCGATTGATGTTTCCAGGAAATGTCACCATTTTCATCTCTTACAGCTTTGCAAATATTGAAGACTCGAAAGTGGACATGATATTGACATGTTGATATGTATGTATTAACGTCATTCAGTTGTTTGAGGAAGCATCCCCAAAAGAATCCTGTCATTAATTTCCCGTATAGTTTTCTATTTTTCGGACCGCAACTGGTTCCAAAACTCTCTAAAAGAAAGGAAATTACACTTTTCGGGGTAGAGCTTTAACAAAAGTTCACCACGAGGTCAACATATCGTCGGCCTTCTCCGTAAAAGGCGGATCTACGTTTTTTCATAATTCATTAAAGGCGTAAGTCGATTTTTGACGATTTTTACATTTTGGTGCCAAAAATTAATAATAGTAAAGGCACACGAATTCCATCTTTCGGACAATTTAGAAGACACTGACTTGGATAAATATAAATGATTCATCAGTCAGGCGCAGCCCTGATGGCGTCAAAATAGTTTTTTCGTTCCCCTGAACATTCATGTTTTGCGACTTACGCCTTTAGTGAATTATGAATAATGCAGATACGTCTTTAGTGAATTATGAAAAATCGCAGATACGTCTTTTTAGGAGAAGGTCGACGATATACTTCATATTTAAATTTCAATCAGGTACTTACTTTCAAATTTGGTAAAATACAAGTTGTAATTATTAGTCAGGTCAACGAGGTCACGACACCTCCAAGCAGTGTGAAAATGAATGAATGCGGTAAAGACGTAAAATGCAGTAAAATACGCATTCATGATATCATTGACTTTGGACAGGTTGATGCGACCACCGTAGAGGTCAATACAGAATGCCGCGATCATGGCAACTCTATGGAGAATGTTAATGGCTTGAACACACCAATAGTACGTCATTCTCCAACCAGACTTCACGTAGTGCACTGAATGTGTTCCGGTGTCCATGTAAGCAGGAAGCAAGCCGAAATGGTACGCATAATTTATGAAAAGACGTTGAGCTTTTTTAATTTCAGTCACTGCAATGCTTTCCACCCTTTGAAACTGTAATTCCAAGTAATATATGGATATCGTTTTTTCTGCTCTTCCCATTTGAATGACCATTATGACAAAAACAAAATTCCAGTGTAGTGTGCTGAGTGTCGGCTTTATTGCATGGGGTAACGAGTTCAATTCCTCCTAGGCTCACTCCACAATATTTTAGTGGGTGGTTTTTCCCGTAAATGACAAATACAATTATTTAAATTTAAATTTAAACTTACAAGGAATGTTTTACGTTTGAAATGAGGATGGGAATGAAACCTTGAACGCAAAGACATTCGGAGTTAGAACAATTCAATGCGAAATATATTGAATGTTGACGACAACCAAGCACGAACACAAAGAAGCTCTTAAAACGTTGAATGATTAATTGGTGTATCTAAATAATTTTGAACTTGACAACGTCGTCGTCTCGTCGCGTCGTTCAGTCTACGAAGTTTATTAATTTCAAATATTCATGATAGACGAGAAGCGCATCTCACTTGGATGTTAGGACACGCTATTTGAAACTAACTTCTTATAGGTTTTAAATTATAACAATTGGGTAATAAATTTGAAACCAACTGCTAATACTCGCGTGTGGCTTCTTAGGTCGTAAATTACAGCTGTGTAATAAATTTGAGAGCTGCCGTGACTAGAATCCAAAGTTGGGACCGATTTTAACGATATTCTTAAATGTCATTAAGACCATTTAATCACAATTAATATTCTCATATGATGGTAAAAGCGAGACATTTCCGGGACACGTAAAAATTCCACGAATTCTTAGTTTCAAAATTTCTTATAAAAATTACGTCCGTAATTTAGGATTCCGGAATCGTAGTTTATTTGGTATTTTTACCCATTTCAGAACAATCACGAAAGTAGGTTGAAATTGAGTGATAATGCAGTACAAATGGAGGGAAACATGATTTGCTAAGATCTACAGTCACACTCACACGACTACCTGCATGAGGTTCAGTCTTTTGCACTGATGAAATCTCCAACCCATCAAGTATTTATTTTTCCAGTGTGACGTTGTATATAGTGTGTAGGGGGAGTTTGTTCAGAGTAGGTGGAATTGGGTGGGCTCGCAGAGTCCCGAGTTGAGGATGAGTTAGGTTGAGTGTGAGCGGAGCTGAAGGAGGAGCAGAGTCAGAGTCAGAGCTCTAGTAGAACCACCATTCAGTGTCCAATTTAATAATTAAAAGTAGTCCAGTACTTTTGAGTAAACATTCTGATAAAAGTAAATCAATACCGGAGGATTTGAACATTACTAATGATTGTTTTAATAAATCGGGGACTCCGTGAAACTATTTTGTAACCGAGGTTGTTGTGCACAGTTATTGCGTCATTGGCAAGTTAGCGTCCTAGTGGTCTTTCAGAGTCCGTGTTATTAGTGAAGACCCAGTTAGTGTTGACATGACATTTTAGGTCATCAGTGCCTACCATCGTGAGTTACACACGCCACACCAGCCATTCGATAACAATCAGTCATGGTGTCCTTGACAAGAAAATATAAGTGTTTGTTTATATCTATGGGATGAGTACAGCGACAAGACAACCTTCAAAGATAACATATTTTAACCTTGAGTTTTAAATAAAGATAATAGCTGGCGGCACTCAAATTCAGGCTAGGTAGGAGATCGCGGCAATTGCATCGGTGAGTGGCAACCGGTGCGATTCTTCCCAAATTCTTTGGGTCACTACCGGGGATCACCAAAGGTCTGAGACGTCGGTCCCTCCTAACGTCCAAGATGACCCCCACAAAAGTTGTTGCCATCGTCCAGACAGGCAACTTTTTCCTCCGACACTTTTGTCAGTTTTCAACGGCCGCGGTCAGAGGTCAAGTTTAAGATTGGATGATACACTTTAAACTTGACCTCTTACCGCAGATAAAAATAGTAGATTAATAAGTTGCTTGACTCGCCGACCGCAATAACTTTTGTAGGGGTCATTTTTGAGGTTAGGAGGGACCAACGCCCGTGACCCCTGGCGGTGACCCTAAGTTGTTGTGGACTGAAGTCCTTAGCAAAATGTCTTCGCGGCACCAAGGTCGAAGTATGTGCCGAATTTGGGACAATCGGACAGGGGGCCACTGACCAATGTACTTGCCACGATCTCCTTTACAACTTGTGGGGTTAAAATTAGTAATAGCAAGCAGACACGCCCTATTTTGAATTGGACTATTAGGATACGAATGGGTTACTTTACCTTAAACGATTTTGCCAAATGACTAATAAATATTCAAACTGTGGAATAGTTCCCGAAAGGAAAATCTTGGATGGTTCTAAGAATTTTATTAGAGAAACAACTACCATTAGATATCCATAATATTCAGGAAGGACGGTTGAAGGTAAAGTCCTTCACGTCATCAACATTTGGAACTACGCGACTTATAATTTAATAATAATAATAATTTGGCGTCATATTAAATTGAAATTGATTTCTGGGTGAAAATACACCGAAATATGCAAATTTATGAGGTTGTTCGTCTTTTTATTTATTATTCCACGCAATTCAACAGATTTTGGGGAAAAAATGTCAATTTTTGAAAAAATCTTGGATATCGAAGTCAGTTTTGGGGGAAAGTTTTATGGGATATCCCTGGCTAAAATCTTGAGGACAAAGACAGTCCCCTCGTTGAACATTTTTCTCAAAAATCTCAAAAAAAAAATTTAATCGAGTATTGAGAGTTGCTCGAGTTAATGACATTTTTGAGTCTTGGGAACAAAGGTCTCTCAGAAAAAAAAAGTTTGTGTCAAATCCCTGCTCCGATGTCTATCCCAAAATTTGAAATACCACATAATCATTTTAATGGACAATGTTTATAGAACCACAATTCCAATTTGTATTTCTCGGCTATTAAAAATTATTACATTTCGTACATAATATTTCAAAATTGAAATCAGAATTTTAGCCACTCCATCCGAGTTCTTTCTAAATCGTAACATTCACTGTCCGCACCAACATCCTGATCCTGGTCGTCATGAACAATTGTTGGTTCGTGCGGTATGATTTCCTTAACCAAAATAATTTGACTGTTGTTGTGACCTTCGACTTCCGTATCGGGATCAACATCATGTGTGCGTAATGGACTCACTGTTTTTCTTTTAATCCGATTCCGCTTTTCTGGTTTGACGGGAACGCGATGAGGATTTTGATTTTCAGTGATTTTCAACTCTGAGGAGACATCAAAGTCTAAAATAATATTTAATTAAGTTAAAATAAAAAAAAATACTTTAAACCTATTCAGATCAAATTCCGCTAGTTATTCTCGCGTCAAAGGGGGTCACCTCTGAAAATTTTAAAAGTCCCCAACATAGGAGAGCATGCGAAGCCCCTGCTACCCCATGTTGAAAAATCTTCTAAGTTTTTTTTTACACAAAATTATTTTTTTGGTTTTCAGAAATCCTTGTTAGAATTTTTAAAATAGACTTTTCTGAAACTCTGACTAAACAAATGAATGAATTGATTATCAGATTAAAATTACAATGTCTGTTTAAATAGAATTTACTGAAATTGAAGTGAATCCATTTTTCCATAATTTTCCTCCGTTTTTCTTCCAAGTCCAATCGAGTCTCATATTCATCCAGTTTCTTCTCCAAGGTTTCAATACGGACAAGAAATGTTGTAGCCATTCTGAATTTTTCAATTTTTAATCAGTTTCACAAATTCAAGTGAAAATGAAAATAGGATTAACAATTCATAAAAATTAAAACCTGCTAGAGTTGACGGTCACGGAAGGAATGAATAATCTTGTCTTCCTTTCTTTAGATCAATAACAACGCAACGCCCAGAAAATAAATTGATATCTTGAAGTACGAGTACTACTACGAGACAACTGACTCCTTAAAATTGAAATTTCAAAATAAAAGTTTTTCTTTGAGAATTTCAACTCCGCAATAATTATAATAATTTGAATAAAAAACCAGGTCGCGCCTTTTTACTCACAATGAAATAATTTGGCTATGGCCGCACCGCACTCGACTCAACTTGCCCCAAACCACTGATGCCATACATAATATGAAGGTAGCTAGCTTCATTCCCATTGATTGCCTTACATTCTGAAATATAATTTTGGTACATATAGTTGTTAGAATTTATGGAAAACATTAATTTATGTCATCATTTATACGTACGAGGGTTGAACAATAATTCCTCTCCTTCTTGTTCTTAAAAAGATCCCAAAATTCTGAAATTAATTCCTCGTATTCCCCGACAATGTTTAGGAACGCACACCAAATTTCATGAGATTCCACCCACGGGGTCGCTCATGATTGAACTTTTCATTTTAATTCGATGGTGTTCATCATGGAATTTTTTTGGGTGCTATTTAAATCAGCTTCCTTTTTAATAAGAAACGCTTCTGAATTAATACATTCCGCTTCTTATTTAATAGATCCGCTTCCAAATAATTATTTTCGCCATTAGTTTAATAAATGTCGCTTCCGGATACATACATAATGTCTCCGCGGAAGTAATAATTTCGCCTCCGAATAAATAAAATCGCGACTAAATTATTACTCGCCGCCATCTATTAAATAAACTCTCAAACAGAATAATAGTTCCCGCTTCCGAATAAATAATAGTACGTATAAATTAATAGTTTCCGCTTCCGAATAAATACAATTGCGTCTAAATTAGTAGTTTCCACTTCCGAATAAAAAATATCTCGGTGGAAATAATACTTTCGCCACCGAATGAATAAAATAGGGTAAAAACTCATACTCGCCGCCTCCAAATATACAATCTTTCAACTAAAATAATAATTTGCGCTTCCAAATAAATAAAATCACGTCCAGATTAATATGTACAGCTTCCAAATAAACGAAATCTCGGCTAAAATAATAGTTTACGCTTCCCAATAAATAAAATCACGTCAATTAATGAATTTCTTTTACGATATTTATTCTGTGCGCTGAATTAATAGAATACGATCCCAACAATAAAAGTGACAAACCATTCATGGACGTTAGTTCTAGTTTCATTTTACTCAATAACTATAAATCGAATGTAATCCCGAAAGTGTGAGCATTCCAAAAGATTTAGTGGTAAACAAGAGCTGGTCTTGCACGCGCTGATCGACCTTTGACCCAGAGGAACCGATTTTGCTTCTTTTGGTGCCTGTGTCAATTTAAGTCTAATCGTGAAACCTAATGAATGCTTGCACTGTGACTACTTGAGGTAAACTTGACAATTGCATGACGCATTCTCCCAGTCCGATTCGTCCAATTCCCCAAAGCATTGATTGAAATCGCCGCATATCATCAAAAGTTGACCAAATTAGTTGAAACTGTTTCCATTCATCAAACTTTCCTGAGATATAGGTACCGGTTCGGCTCGGTATCTTTTGTCCATCTGTTCAGGCCAAAGACAAAATTCTCAGCATCTTCAGCGAGACACTCTTTCAGGTATCCAGATTTGTTCGAGCCTGTTTTTCTTGACTGTGACCTCGCCTGAATCCTCTTCATCACTTGAAACGTACGCTTCTACGGTGGCCATCCAGGGCCGGACTGGCAACCCAGGGGCGCCGAGGGCAGTTAATATTTGGCGAATGGGGCAAACGCAAAGGGCGCCTTAATTACTTCCATGCCCCTAATGTTAAATTCACAGGGGCGCACCGGGCAATCGCCCGCCCTCCCTTATGGCCAGTCCGTCTTAAATTAACTGATCAAGTCGAATTTCATAGCTTTATTTAGTTGTTTGCACAAATAACGGCGACTTTGATTAAAATAGAAGCGGCATCTATGATTTTGGTTGCGATTTTGATTAAAATAGATGCGGTGTCTATGATTTTAGCAGCGACTTTTAATTAAAATAGATACGGTGTTTATTATTTTAGTGGCGACCTTTAACTAAAATAGAAGCGACGTTTATTATTTTAGTGGCGATTTTTAATTAAAATAGAAGCGGAGCCTATGACTTTGGAAGCGGTATTTAATAATTCAGAAATTGCTTTAATATTAACCCATTTTTTTTTATTTTTTTATCGTCTAAAATGTGACGAACATTTTATTTCATTCATATTTCAATAAACAAATCAAATGCCTTCAGTAGTCACTGTAATAATGTGATGGATAGTAATATTACACTAGGTAATAAATTAGCTTAGTGTGAGTAATTTTAATAAACTATATGGTAACAATTTACATAAAATTTATTATATACATAATTGGCACACACTTGTGACACCCAACTCATAAGTAAAACCTCTTTGAGGAAAAGAACCATATGGTTAGTTATATCGTACACACAATTCGCCAAATTTTCGTGTATATAAATATTTGTAATTATTTTCTAAATACTAATACCTTTTAAATTTTAACATTAATAACATTGCTGAAATGACGTACAAGGTAACGAGATCCCAAGATTCTAGGACGATGTGGTCCTAAGATTAAAGGATACCGGGGATCACGGTATATTCGGATAACGAACTACAGGGATCTTTTGATATGGGATCCCAGAATTCTAGGGCATGGTCCTAGGATTCCAGGATGACGGGATCCTAGGATTCTAGGACGACGTGGTCCTGAGACTACAAAATCCCTGGATCACAGGTTGTTTGGATAATGATCCCAGCATTCTAAGGCATGGTCTTAGGATTCCAGGATGACGGGATCCGTGGATTCTAGGACGACGTGGTCCTAAAGTTAAAGGATACCGGGGATCACAGTATTTTCGGATAACGAACTACCAGGATCTTTTGGTACGGGATCCCAGAATTCTAGGGCATGGTCCTAGGATTCCAGGATGACGGGATCCGAGGATTGTAGGACGACGTAGTCCTGAGACTACGTAATACATGGATCACAGGTTGCTCGGATAACGAGATCCCGGGACTTTTTGGATTCGGGATTCCAGGATTCTAAGAGTACTTGGTCCTAGAACTCAAGCATAACACGATCCCAGGATTTTAGGATAGCGTAATCCAAGGATTTTTGGAAAACAGATTCCAAGGTTTCCTGGAGGAAACGGATGTCGGATACTAAAACGAATTGTATATGGGATTCCCGGATAACGCTACGTCATGATTCTTGGATAACATAATCCCTGGATTATAGGAATCCATGGTCCTAGGATTCCATGATATCGTGATCCTGGTATTGCCCGGACGCGTAATTCCTGGATTCTAGCAGCGGGATTTCAGGATAACGGGATCCCATGATTCAAGGACGACGTGAATCTTGGGCTCTGAAGCCGTGGTCCTACGATTCCTTGTTCCTAGGTTCTTTGGATACATCTATCAAAATAATGTCAGATAATTTCATCCCAAATAATTTAGCACACATTTACTTAATCTCCCATGACTCTCAATTCGCACGCCGCGGGGGATTGTTCTGTGGTATTTTGCAAATTTCTTTTGCGATGTTATTTGTTTAGCGGTAGGACCTAGTTATGGTGCTTAATATCCACAAAGTCTAATCAATTTGGACTCGTTTGTCGTTGTTGAAGATTGGTTGTAACGTCGTGTTGTCTAATCATTCCAGACCCCGCACCCATCACGTTTGAAGCTGATTGATGTTAAACCTATGAAGGTGTCAACATTGCAGTTATCCTATTTTCAACAATTTATTCGAGAATTTGAAGAGAAGGAGGATATTCTTTCATCGATAGGATTGCTGGTAGTTCCGGATCCTGATTTTAAAGTACAAACAGCGGATTACTTGTCTGAAAATACGGTCTTGCCGGGGACACTCCAAACACTATCTGGCAACTCCAGGGTAGCCATAATTAGCAGGAAGTCCGCGTGCATGGTTTACGGTTCCGATGAAGACGAAAGTTCAAAATATAAGGGCAACGCCTACGACTGGAATAAATCCAAACCTCGGTGGCGATTCCAAGAGGAACCTGACCAAAAAACTACACCGAAACGAAAAAAAGAAATTGGTCCAACGTTGATGGACTATTTCGACACGTCGTTGTAAGTCTACCCACTTCGTACAATTTCTATAACCACTTGACGTCTACTTGAAAAATTTACATTAGCGTTTGCTGTGAACAGCACGGTTACTTTCACTACTGATTAGTGTCCACCAGTATCCACTTTCTCGTAGGAAACGGTCTTTCATGTAATGTAATCTGAAACTCTTTTGCCAGAATAACCAGTGCCGGCATGGACATCAGACACGACGGTCAGAATGATCACTTAGACAGCGAATTCTGGGAAGACATTGGTACACGTGGTCCAGTACTATACGGACAACATTGCAGCGGCACCCTATACGAAAAACGGTTTGGCGCCACATTCTGGAATCTTTCTCACTGCACAGTTCTCCTTGAGAGATTGGCTATCAATGGTCCCGACAGCGAGATCGATTGTGTCACTACTCCAATGATTTACGCTGCACATAGGAGCTCTTGCTTTGGGATACACCTAGAGGTATGGACCCATACATAGGGCATTCGAATAATTTCGTCCACAATTACATTATTGTAGCCTTTCCTAGCACTTCGGATTGTACTCAATGCCATACGCGCACTACGGCGGAGATGACGTGTGCAAGATTTGGTACGTAGGTACTTTTTGGAGTAATAAGAACAATGCATCATACGCTAACGGCGCCATTTGTTGTATCTATAAATGCAAGTACTGCATTCCTCCCAACTACTTTTGGCAAGCCTTGTCAGTACTAAAGAAACGTTATCCCAAAGAATTTAGGAAATACACAGCAAGCACGGCAAGTTCATGCTACATCCCGACGTTTTCTTGGGTGAAGGGATTCCTGTATACCGCATTGTGCAGCAAGTAGGCTCGTGGGTGATGCTCAACTGCTATGTCCTTCACTTTGGTTTTAACACCGGTATATCCTATCATTATTTAGAACATAAACTATAATCCTTCCAACTAAATCCGGTAATTTTAATTTCGGTCCACCAGGATTCATGGTATCTGAGGCCTTCAACTTCGGAACTGTTCGGTGGGTCAAATTTTTAAGGTGGTCCATCGCGTGCACTTGTCACAGGTAGAAAATTCTTTTATGAGTCATATCCCTATGAAGCTTAATTACATTATCCCATAACTTTACAGAAGAGCGCAAGTAACAATGTCCACACGCCAAGGCCGAGCTGTTCGTAAAACATTTCGAACCTAATATCTACGCGAAGTACCTTGCGGCTGACAGGCTACACTTGCAACTTGATGCTCACCCTATACCATTTCCTTCTTGTCTTGCACACACGAGCTACTCAGAATTGTTGGAGCGACTTGCACCAGTCCCATCAACTAGTGGCCACTCGCTGAGACATCTTCGCTTCGATAATGCCATATCCAAGTCCTTTTCACCGTCTACCTCGTCGGCGTTTATCTCTTTGTCACGGCGTTCTAAGTCCACATCATCATCATCTGATTCCGTAGGGTCAATGACGGAAAAAGAAGTTGAGCTCGCAATGCGAACCAGACGCGCACGCATAGCATTATCAACAGTAGACAGCTTTGCCACTACGCGCCCGCAATACCCGCTAAGGAATTTGCTTACCGCAAATTTTGGAAGGCGTCTAACCGGAGTACGCAGTTCGTTATTCCGAGGCGAGGAATTCGATATGGAATGCTGCGGTAAGTCATATGGGTTGATAGATACTTATCGCCATCACCTTCGCAATAAGCATAAGGTGCCGCTGCATTGCGCTTGTGGCTCATCTTTCGAAACCGGGAATGATTTAATCATTCACAGAAGATATTCCAGCCAACCTCGTGACCACTACGCACCGTCATGGACTTTAAAGGAAACGCCCAAGTAACCGGACAGGCCGACCCGCTTTTCTAGTATACTTATTTTGCAGTGCTTCCTGTTGTTGTCGACCACTATCTGAAAGGAATTTAGACACGAATACTGTTGTATACATGAGGCTTTGGATGCAGCACCACAGAATTAGAATGATTAAAGTGTGTAACATTACTTCAAATCAGATTGCACTTTATTTACGTGTGACTACTACTACTTCGTAGGAACAAATTTCTTGGCGGCATAAATCAGTGGGTACTCGTCTTGAAAAATTTGATCTCTACGAATTGCATGGACTACAAGTATCTGAATAATTCTAAACGTTGGCTAATCAGTTCTACAATTAAGACTACGACGAATAGTGCAACTACTAGCGTCGGACTTATGGCATCTACTACTAGTATGCTAACGTCAGCAATACGAAATTCAAAATTATTTTCAGATCTAGACACTAACGCTTTCCTCTAAGGCTTTTCATATCAAAATTGTCGATTTCTCCCATTCTCTTTTCTTCAAGCCGTAATTCGTAGGCCGGTGATCTGTTTGAGTGACGGCCTCACGCGTCCTGGATACGCCGGCACGTGCCAACTTCATGTCTGAGGCACTTGCTAGTGCCACAGCATTCAACAAATTTCAAAATTCAGTATCACATAAAGCTTTCTCCAGCCTTCCTAACATAAGCATATCAGACGTCATTAACTTCATATCGAAATATTCTTCTCCTAGGTTAAGAGGCTTAGAAATCTTTCGAATTTTAGCTAGGAACAAGCACCTTTGAATTCCACATATGGCATTTAACATATAACCTAACAAAGAAATGGCATTCAAAGCCGCTGTAAAAACAATCCATACCCATGCTGCTAACATTGTCCACCTCGCGACTATGTTCAGCGGCATTTCGCAAATGGCTGCTATTATTTCGTTGTCACCACTCATACCTGCGTTAACGTACTCACATTTCGCTACTTTCGGAAACATTATATCCATGGACGTCGTTGTTTCTTTCGGATTGTTAATGAAATGAAGTACGTAGTCGTATCCGTATGTCATGAAATGTGTCGACAGCATTGTTGTAAGTACTGATATTTCGGCGAGGGCTGTCATTATAACGAATACCTTACACACTAAGAAATAAGTCATAGCACCACCATAACATCCAAGTCCGTCAACAAATCTCCGTGCCCTTGCCTCATTTACTCCAGGTTGCCCAGCCTTCTCAGTTCCAATAATACTGACGCAGGACGACACTCCAAATCCCTGCAACATTGGAACATCCTTTTTGTCCTTCTCGATAGGAAAGTAAAGCAGGGGTGAAATTATTAATTCCTCACCTTGTAAATCATTCCCGGTGATGCACTGCATGCTGCAAGCACGGATAGAATTAACCAGTAGTACGGGTAGTACATTCGCTTGTAAACTTCATCCACCCTTTTTTTGTATTTCATTACTCCCGGGTACAACGATGCCTCACCATGTCCTCCATCGAAACTTTTCTTGACGAGAAATGTCCCGTAATAATAGCAATACATGTTCAGATGAGTCATTTGCTGGGAACCCTTGTCGGTTAACCCCACACTGCTGGCTCTACGATCAATTTCTAACTCTCTCGTATACATGTGTACTGTCGTCATGGTAGTTAGAGCCAAGAAGAAGTAGCATCCGTAAGCACTTAAAACTTTGAACGATATGTCCGACTTTGTATAAACTCTGCCCTTGACATAGCGCCTTATCACGTCAGCGCATCCATTCCGGCTCATAGTACCCGTAGTACCATTCAAAGCCATGTTATCTTTGAAATTAAACAAACGACAAAACAATCATTACATATTTCAATAAACGACAATGCAGTACAGCTAGGCGTTATTTTGCTGATGTGCCAAGGAATACCTTCGTTACAGCTCGTTATGCTCCTTCAACTTTGTAATTTACTGAACGATGTTAGTCGTGCAACGCTGCGTTATAGAAGTTTGACAGGCAATGCGGGCTTGAAGTATCATATATGACCGATCATGTTGAGCAACATCTTACACGTAACACCAGAAGGACAAAGTATTTTGTTCACGATAACCCTACGTGATTGTAATCGTTCCCTACACCATTCATTGCGACATCCTTCAACCGTACGACTTAAATGCGAAGGTTAGTCGCCAACGCGTGTCCTTTCGCAACCGCTATTAAATCGTAGTCTTGTTCGCATAACTGACGGCCTTATCTCTTATAAATCACGTTCATGATTTGTGATTATCCGTTCGGCGAAATGTCACTTTCAAGTTACGTAAGTCTTGGTGCGTCATCCGGAGCAATAATAGCATCCTTAACCTTGTCTTGCGTAATAGGTTAGCCTTGCATAAACTAGTTGCGTGCCACGCTCCAGGAGTTCATAAAAGGTAAGGAATTTGGTCGGGCACGACAATTGCATTCTGCTCTCCGTTCATTTTACATGGTTAGCAGTTATAGAAAATAAAATACTTCTACACAACAAGGAAGGACCATTCGCATCCTGTCCATAACGGTTCCTGTTTTAGCCGTCATGAAATTAATAATAATCAAATACTACGACTTCTTGTTCACCTACGTATTGCTACTCAGTGCAATTTCAAACGGTATCACTACTAATCTTAAACTACCTTCCATCCGCGGATGTACAAAAAGCTTCGTTCACGCTGTCTGTGATGTGAATGACGAGTCATCTGGTGGCCCTTGGCGTATTCATTGGCGTCTACCTGAATACCCGGTTGTAAGGTTCGGAATACTTATTACGTACTGCAAGAAACTGATGTTTCCTATTTTTCAGCTGATAGGTTTACTCGCGACGACATATTACGACGAAAGTCTCAATAACTCAGTTCTGAGAATGCATGGCATACCTTTTCCACCTAAGCAACAAGCACTTATGGCGATTGCGTGCCATGCCGTATCGATGGAGAAATGTGTAACGTCGTCCGTTGATGTATTGATCTGCGGACCTAATCAAAAACAAATGTTCGTGGACAGCCAGATGCTACACTTGAGGGAAAGGGATGAGACGCCAACAATTGTATATCCTGTGAAGGGTGCAGCCTGCTCTAATATCCCGGCTACCTTGCAATGTCAATCACCTCGTCAACGTGCTGAATGGATAATGTCCACGACGCAAGGATGCGACCGTCAGGTGTTATTACCTACGCACATTTATTGGGGTAAGTCAAGGCGATGTTGACGTTATAATCTATTGTTACACACGTTCAGTACCGGCCGACGCAGCCACGTGTTGACTCAATTCCTGTCAGAATAACCGCACCGACTACGTCCAAGGACAACAGAACAATGTGTGTCACTTGCGTATCTGAGTTGGTTCAACGCAGCGTGCACTACAGACACGTCAACATGCAATCGTACGGACTATGTGAAAGTATCCACGCAGCCAGCGAGGAAGAGGCAGAGGTTAGCACCATAACGTTGAATAATGAGGGTGATGAATACGAAGATTTTCCATACTTCAATAGTCCTGGTTGCGCCGTAGGAGTACAGCACTACATTGAGATTTTCTGCCTGGTGGTCCTTATTTACTGCGCCGTGCATTGTCATTATGCTGGGGACTTGTTTCCTGGTTTGTTTGATCAAACGAAGACTCGCCATGTGCATCCGCAGTATACCCAACGTGTGAACTCCTCTGAAAGGTAGAGGAACGAAAAAGTTGACGTAGGTATGCATCATATGGCAGAAACAGCTGTCTTGAAGTACTGGAATTCTGATTTTGTTTTAATGCCGGTGTACGTCTTGGCTCGGAGTGATTCAATAAATATTCTAAAAGCGGATATAGTTGTGTCGGTTATGTTAGTAGTGAGCTGTACGACTTTGTTGGTCTAAATTATGCAATACACCCGTAAGTAGTTATTAGTAGTCTCGATAACAATAACCATTTCAGTTTGAAACAGAAGTTCTTGAATAAAAGATGACGTAACGCCGTATACGAACTTGTGACATCGTCGATAAGTATAACATGTCTTGACTTAGCTGTATAGCTTGATCTATTAATGTTCGTCGGTAATTTGACGAGGTTACGCCATGTAAGCATTTCAAAGAAGCACTAGTTATCAACAGCCTGAATATGTTCATTCATTCATGAATCTCGTTCATTCAAATTCAGATCACGGCACATAGAAGGGACAGTCGTGTCTTGAATTTCAGCTTAAGTGTAGTTAATTCGTGACTTCTCATATTCTTACTCCCAGCAATGTCGAAGCAAGTCGGAGCACTTTCAAAGGTAACAACATCATTCATTCAGCGAAACATGTAGCGCACGTTAATAATCTCTGCGCTGACGAAATTACCTTCCCTAGTTGACAACAGTCTTTAAATGTGGTACCGCGTAGCATAGGAATCGCAGTGTAAGAAGCTGTATCCAATTTTTAACGGATTTGTTTTGAGAGAACGTTATCCCAGGATTGATGGGTAGCGCGATGTCAGCAGCAGGGCATACGACAATAAGGATATTGGGTACCGTGATAATATAATCCTAAGATTTAAGGATCGTATGATACCAGGATTCACGACAAGCAAGATGAAGGATACCGGGATAATATAATTGTAGGATTTAAGGATTATATGATATCAGGATTCACGCATACGGGCTTGGGATAACGAGATCCCAGGATGCTAAGATAAGGTGACAAGGACGTTAATACGAAGTTGATCCCAGGATTGCAAGACGGCGATGTGTGCTTAGCTTTAGACTTGTATAACGTAAGGGGCTGTTTCATGCATACTGTTACGAATGAGTACATCCTAGAGTACATCGGTCTTATGGTCCTCAATGTTTGAAATGTGTTGCTTTGTCCTAATTTTTCAATATCATATTAGTAGACGCATTGCTAATTTATTTCTCGCAACAATTGCGGGTACTGCCAATGCGTATATTGTCTAACTTAATGTCGCCCGAACTGCTGATGGAATTCGTAAGTACATTACCGTAAAATTCATTTACATCTAGTAGGAAATACAATGCTATCACTTTCTCCAGTCCGCGGAAGGAGTTCTTCGGCATCTGAATACTTTAGAATTGGAGTCAGTTCAGTCTTTCTCGAATACTAGTTCCCACCTAGCAGCTGAAATTGGGCGAGAACGGATGAGTAGAATTTTGGCTTTGATGAATGAACCAGACATTCCTGCGGCTGTTATAATTCTTGAGTGCGGTCCAACCACCGTTATAAGGTTTCGAAAGGACTTGGACATGTCAAACCGTAAGTGGGACTGGGAAAATATTGCAACAACAGACATTACTCTCACGTACCCGGACTTCCTTAGACTCCATGGACGAAGTATCAACCAGCTTACACTGGCAAGAATTGACATCGACAACGTCTTCTCCTTAAGAAGATTGAGGGATAAGTTATACGCGGAGGTAGGTAAGCATTTACGTTCAATGTGTAATATTGAAAATTTGTACGTTCAGCATGATTTGTTCGATGAGTTCTTTAAGCGAGGGCTGCACGCTCGATGTGATCGTATCATGTACAAGTTGTTCGACGTTTACCACCGCGATAATTACCGCAATTTTGAGGTAATATACGTCGGTGATAGGAGGTACTTGAATCCTGTGCAAAATTAATTACGTTCTGATTACTTTAAAAAGGTAGTCCTCCTGTATTGATAGAAGCGATAGTTTGTTCTTCACTGGGGATTTGACAATGGTAGGTACATCCGTCACGTGAAAACCTTGAACGTCATTTACACCCACTTAAAAGATTTACAATGTTAATATGTAGGGTTCATTGTGTCTGAAGCTTTCGACGTCGGAACTCCTAGGTGGATAACGTTTTTACGGTGGTCAATAGCCTGTACTTGTCTCCAGTAAGTTCTCACAACGCATGGTTAATGCAAAATGGTGCTCATTCAACAAAATTGTACAATATATTCCAGGGAAGTCCAAGTGACAATGCCAACAGCAGAAATAGCTGAACTATTCGTGAGGGACTTCAAAATTCACATCTACAAAGCCCATCGCATCCGTCACCATCTTCAAATTGACAAACACCCAATTCCATTCCACGACGTGCCTGGTTACACTTCAATTTCAGAACTGCATTATGCCAATACCCAATGCTTCCTCACGAAATAAAACGTCACCTTTCCAAAGTTATTCATTTAATAAAAACGCTGCTGTATCCTCCATGTCAGACAGGTCTAACTTACCTACAGATACGGAATTTCTTAACACTTTTGGCAACTTAATTAATTCTGTACGACGTGAACCAAGACCCAGTGGTTAGCATTTTATCCTCATTGGTTGTATAATGAATTTTTTGCAGTAACAAAATCTCTGGATTTATTATTTTTAGGTGCAATGCACATATTGGTCGAATAGTGTGCGACATAAAAGCCTTACGTCGCACGTACGAGCCTACGAATGGTATCACTTTGACAATCCCAAGTGTGGCGAGTATGGTGGTAAGGATATTTGGAAATGTCCGAGTTGTAAAGACTGGAAAGATATAAGAATGAGGAAGAAACGTGGAACGTCGGGTACTGACCAGACGCACGGAACATTTGATAAAGAAAACGACTGCGACGTATCGGTAACATTGACCGAGGAAAACATCCCGTTATCTAGTTCAACCAGGAGCGAGGCTGAATCGGACTTTAAGATGCACTGTAGCGATAAGGCTGCAGAACTAGGTCGGAAGTGGGGATGAATATGTAACGAACAGATTACGAAGAAGGCGTATTGGTAGGTTCAGGTGGTAACGATGGTCTGAGCGGAAACATCGAGAAGACTCCGAGTAGGACGTACGTGAAGGTGATGTTGGAGTAGACGCAGACATTGATTGCATTGATAAAGACAGTCACGACTATGAAGAACAAGCGTACGACTTTGATGAAGACCGTGAAGATTACTAAGACACAAATTCCTACCCAGATTGGAAAGGAAACGGCGACTCGTTATTCCATCGTCGTAGTGATGGTAGTAAAGATGAAGGCGACGACGACTGGGAAAACCGTTTGGGCAGTGATCAATTGCCTCCACGTGGCCACATAAATGATGGCCAGGAATCGGACAACACGGTGAGCGAAGGTGAGAAAAAAGCAGGGCGGGGGCCACGCAAAGTGGCGTCATCACACACCTCCTTGTCAGATGACGGATTGACTCTGGAGGAGATAGATCACCATCACCATCACCATCACCGCGTAGATGGTGTGGACTAGGAAATTCTTAAATACAAATCTCTTTCTATGATTGCTCTAAATTTCAGTAGCGACGAGTGGCAACACATTTTCTTGTACAGAGAAGAAAAACTATCCGACGACAAATGGGAGAACCATAGAACCTTGAGGAGAGGAGAATGGCCTCCAGCTATTAACAAGTAGTTAGCGAATGCCGGTCAGGCCTGTTCATTTCATGCAACGAGGGACTTACTGCAAGACGAAGAGTAATCCATTCCTACGGTGCAACGGACAATGCGCCGGTAGCGGATGCGGCTGACAATTTAAGTTGACTGTAAAAACCCAGAAAAGGCCAGAATGTCACAATGAACGGGAACAGTACCGGTGAGTTTACCCTGCGACAGCCAATTTGAGCCGGAAGACAACTTCGAGCTAAAGATTGGAAACTGATAAAGGATGCATTGTGACAACAAAAACCATGTAGATTATTCACTGAGGGCAATGTACAGGTAACGTTTCTGCAACTGCTTCACCGGAGCATACCCTTCAAGAGCCGTGATAATTCAGGCCTCGCTGGTAATGAGTACCGACAACCATTGAAAGCCTGACCCAATTAACGACGTCATGATTTTACGTTACGACTTGAGGAAATCAGCAGGTTTCAGCCCGGCATCAAATATTAGTGGTTTCGTACATACTTTTTCTCGAGTGCTTTATCGTGTAGATCTGTATACCATGTAACAGAAAAAGCTTATCGCTGCTCTTTCAAAATCAGCCTAGTTGCATTTCCTTCACCTTAGAAATATTAGTAACCAAAAACGTAACTAACCTTCAATATTGTACCAGTTGTTGTCTGTATCAAGGCTCTTTTAGTCCCTAACAACCATATAACTGTCCCACGTGGTTAGCCCAAGGTCAAAATGGTGACGGGAATGTAATTTAGTTCGTCCGAGCTGGACATATTAGAATATTACCTAAAAGACGAAAAAATTGTACGAAATTCATTGCAGGTGTCATTAGATTAGTCAAATTATGTTTGCTACATGATGGAAGTCGGCGTAGCTCATTTCCAAACTTTTGTTTCTATATTTCTCTTAATTTGGTTTTAACTTTCCAAATTTCAGAACTTTGGCGCTTTGGTTCTAACTTTCCAAAGGACACCGCACAAGGTGCATGGGAAACGTTATTTCTGTAAGAATTTGCTCCATTTTTGATTTGTTGTAGTCATTGACCTGCCGAACAAAGTTTGTGAAGGGTGCATTGCGATTGGACCAACAGGTTGACCCCAGCGCGACTGCTGGGAGAGCATGTGCGTCGCCCGGCTGTATGTAATAGCCTCACCACATACTGTCACAGCAGTCGGGCCCGGGGTCAAACCGTTGGTCCAATCTCCATGCACCCTTCACAAAAGTAGTTCATGAGGTCGAGGGCTATAACATAACCAAAATACAGCCAATTCTGACGGGGGTTATTTACCATGCCCTATGTGCGGTATCCTTTCAGAACTTTTGCGCTTCTGGTTCTAACTTTCCAAATTTCCGAATTTTTGCGCTTTTGGTTCTAACTTTTTTACTTTCGAAACTTTTGGTTTTGGTTCTAACTTTCTTTACGTAAGAGTTGTCAATTTTTTCTCACCAGATGTTAGCCGCCTTGGAGTCGTCATTTGAGAAAAGATGAATTCGTTTTTGTTTGTTTTTTTAAATTTTAGTCGATTTTATTTGAAGTAGGAAAACGTCAAACTATCAAAACATCCGTCAGCTGTTACTTTCTAATTTCCGCGCCTACTTTGCAGAATTCTCCCGCGTGAGCCGCACATAAATGAGTTTCAACTTCACCCAAAGGTAGTCTGAGAGATAAAAAAGACGCCATGTACAGCAAAGAACTTTCAAAAGTCCTGAACTCTTATGAAAGTTCGCGGGACCAATTCAAGAGCAGTCTATGTTACAGTGAGGGCGGGAAAATAATATATTCTTGGCGCGAGTTCAGAAATAACGTAATACCAGTAAATAATAATAAAAATGATAAATGAAATTAATAAAAACTATTTTTTCATACTGCGCGTTCAATCAATTTTTTTGCAGCCATGCTGCCACACTCAATATATACCATAATTTAACTTGAGTTACGCTGCCTGCAACATAAACTCTTCAAATTTCGGTCCCGCGAACCTTCAAAAAAGTTCAGGACTTTTGAAACATGCTGTACCTGCTCATCTGATTCTGATTCTACAAAAAAAAATTTGGTTGAATGTGATTTTTTGGTTTTCGTTATAACTTCGTTAAGTCCTATAGACAGTCTAAATACTGTATATAACGTATGAGTGCATTTATGTTTTATTTTTAGGGAACGGGGAAATACATTGCATTCAATTATAAAGATGATTTGACATGGATGCCGTCTTAACAACAGACCTGACCAAGAAAATTGAATTAACAATCAGTCCGGTCACAATACCAAATGCAGGTATATATGTATACATGCATATGTTAGAATTTCATATCTGGAAATAGGAAATGAAGTCCCATGCTAAATACTTTGGGTTTTGAATTATTTAAAAAAAAAAAAATCAAGTGACAGATGGACTCAAAATTTTAAAACTAGTTCATTGGGATGAAACCGAGGACAATTGGATTCTGGACCATTGTGACAAGAAACGGGTATTTTTGACGGTAAATATTTGTTAATAATTATATACGTGTTTGAAATTCAAGTATAATTAACTAAAATTGAAATGATGGACAAAATTGCACAGAATGAGGACTCAACGTCCTCATTCTGTTTCATTCATTTCATTCAACGAAAGTGGGTTTTTTTTGAAGAAAACCAGAGTTTAGGGCACAATGTATCCCAGCGCAGAAAAGTATGTAATATACCAATTACTAGATTTTTTTTTTAAATATTGACTAATTAAACTCATTACTAATTTGAATATACTGTACTTTTAACTAGTTAGGTCTTAGAATAAATTGAGCACACGAAAGAAAATACAAAATGGTTCGTTTTTTTTGTAGACTGGATTTCGATGCGTTGGTGTTGATGAAAAATCCGAGACCCGAGAAAACTCCGACAACAGAGAAATATCTAAGGATGGAAACAAATTGAAATGTCAAGTACAAGTTTACAATTACTATACCTAATTTATCATAAAATCCTTGGACTACACTTCATTTCTCATTTTTAACCTGGTGTTCTGAGGCGGTTTAATTGGCAAAGCTTCGGGGGAAACCTCGGCCAAACCCGACATTCTAGCACCAGGATCACTCATCTAGGATTATTTAAAGGCCAGTAATTAAACTTATAATATTATTTAAATTATCTACTGACAAACAGTGGGGGGAAAACTGAAAGGAGCGTTCTTATTTTCCGGTCATGACATCATCATGCCTTATACTACCCACATGTCTGTTAAATTTCTAGAGTGAGCACGCTGGAGAGTTCGAGATTATCCTGTATAAATTGGTAAAGCTGAAGCAGGATTAATGCGCAAAGTGGAGAAACTGGAGCTAGTTCGAGAATAAAATATTGTAAGGTGAAACTGGAGATTCTGAGATTCCGAGACATTCTTGCATCATCATCATCCAGCAATCAGGCATCATTCATCAATCCTCATTAATTGATCAGATAACATACATATTAATTTCACTATAAATACTGATATAGTTCCTAAATTAAGAATTGATAAGTTGGCTGAACTTAACGGTTGCCGATGACTAGGGCAAAATGTCGTCCGGTAATTTCTGTGTGAACGACTTAGAGGTTCACTCAAATGATCCTACTGTTGATTGTTGTGAACCTTGTCACCTTGTAAAAAGGGAAAAAGCGCTTATTGAGATTTATAAAATTCTTTATTCTAAAAATTCTGGATGTGACTCCTGACACAAATGTACTACTCATAGAAGGAACCGAGGATATTAATATTATGAGAAGTTATTTTGATTTGGTTGCAAATGACATTATAGGTATTGAATATTTGATAAAACTAAATAGAAATGATTTGCCAGTTTGCCATAATTGTGATGATGAAGTAGAGAGGTATGGTTATGTATTAAAGTACAAGGAACAATTATACACATTTTACATTAAAGAATCTGTGGATGAGGAGGATTTGTTAGACAGAA
>JAQFYE010001348.1:0-23641 GCA_034694305.1 Protaphorura glebata | reverse complement strand
GTACCAACACTTGTATGTATATGTATTTAGCACGGGAGGTGACGGTGCTGCCGCAGCGGCTGCTTTTCCCCTATACCAACTACTAAAACTAAATTCTTTCGATTATTTTTATTTCTATCATCATCAGGAGACACGAGAATTGAAAATCCTGTATCTTTCTTCCTTTAAAATGTGCAGGTCATGTCAGATGAATTGTTGTTATTAAATGAATAATGGTAACATATTTCGCATATTGTATCTTCTGAAGAAATGATAGAGACCACTCCAGTACTTTGGGTAATATTTTCTTATGTATTAATCATAATGGTGAAATGGTATCTAGTGTTAAGCAAATATTAAATTCTATACTGTGTCTGTGTCCATTTGGCATTCTTTGTATGAAAGACAAAAGCCGGTGATTGAACAAATTCGTTTATTTTTTCCTTCACATTTTTAATGAGCGGTTGATGGTAGAAGGTAATTTGATAATTGCCTTTTTGGGTACATTATTTTGCAGACAATCTATTCATATTATTCCATGACCGTTTTTACTTTCCTTTTATTTTGTTTTTATCTATATAGGTAGTACATCAGTTCGAAATGCCACCGAAGCGAAAACCTACGCCTTCAGTGGCCAGCAGCAACCCCACATCCCCAAGGACACCTGTTGCCCACAAGCAGAAGAAATTCAATCCGCCGCGTCTTTGCGTCCAAAACTCAAACCCCTTCAATGGAAGGATGACAAGAGGTCGCAAAAGAATTCAGATACCTAAAGATACTGATGATTCTGACAGCACTCAAATCACAGAGACCGAGCCGGAAACTCAAGACGAAGAAGATGATGCTCCAGTTAAACCAGTATCATTGCAAGCGCGAGCAAAATCCTTGGGAGAGTCGTTTGAATTACTCACATTGAAAAATAATAATCAAATTCCTGCTTTGACTAAGGAAATCAAAAGGATCAGCATTGATAGTGAGAATAGTATAGACAGTAGGAATGGAAGTGTTGCCAGTCAAAGTTCGAAAACTACTAAGAAGAATGTCACTTACGCTTTGCCCCGTGTTTCGGAGACAGATGGAGAGTCCGAAGAAAGCCCACCTGGTCCTTCCAGGAAAACACCTCATCAACAAGGATTTAAGACGCCTGTGCGATTGGTTCCTTTACCTGGACCGTCTAAAAGAGACATTGCTGTACTGGACACAATCAGTCTTATTGAGGATACGATGGCAAACAATTTTGACTGCTTCACTGGTGTTATTATTTTCCGTGATTTTGAGCTCACTGGTAAGACATATATTTTGTATAGTGAAAGTGATTCAAATTTATCGTCCGTGCGCTTCAAATTTTTGTATTTTTTCTAAACAGCAAGGGAAAATCTTGTAGCTCTACACTCGGAAATTTGCATGAAAATGCAAGAACTTAGACGACTGGCAGAAATGTCCTTGATTGGTTTTTCGGCGGATTTCTTAGAATGCCAACTGGCGGATTTACTCCAAGAGGTAGGTCAGATTTTTCACATTGAGTTCCATGTTGGCAACAAACTTGTCTAGAACTGACACTTCAATTGAAATGTATCAAGTCAGTTTAAGCAATTCTGTTTTTCGTAATTTTGCAGAATGGAAATCCTGAATCTCTGGAGGACCTGATCAAGATATTTGCGGAGAAAAGTATTGGTTCAACGGATCAGATTTCCGTTGTTAATGATTCATCAAAGGCTAGCGTCGCCAGTAGTAAAAATTTGGGAGGCAAAGTTAGAAAAAGTGATGCTGACGATGAAGATTCAATATGTAGTGGGTCTACCTCACCGGAATTATTTACAACCCCGAAGAAGCAAGTCTTGAGCACCCTACCGCCACTTCCGCCACGAACGGTCAAAAGTGCGAAGAAAAGCAGCAAAGCTCCTTTCGTATTTCCAAGTTCAACAGTAAGTTGATGTTGAAGAGTAGGAAGAGTTTTTTTTAGTTATCTCAAATAAGGAATTATCGATAATTGCAGTGTAAATTATTATTGCGTACTTATTTGATTTTCAGTTTATGAGCTCCGGTTCCAGCGATGCGGAGAATTCGGGGAATAACGTTTTTGTCTTCGGTGCAGGACACACGTCACAACAGACAGGCGTTAAAGTTCCTCGTCCGGTCAGACCAGGAGAAATTGCGTTTTCCAAGTCAGGCTCTCCCATTGTGTCTGCAAAAGAAGCCATTCTTCCATCTACACCAGTTCAGCCGGCAACAAAAACAGTTAGAATCCAAGTAGATAATGGTGATGGAAAGGTAAGATTCTCAATGCTAAAATATATTTGGACAAGTATTCAAACATTACGTCGCGCACTCATCGGATAAGCAAACTTGGAAGGATCAAGACAGATAATATCTGAATTGTTTCGATAGCTTCAGCTTCAGGTAGATGTAAATGCATAAAATATGAATATTTTGTCTCGCAACTTCCACTCGTCTCGGTCTCGCAATCTATTACAGTTTGACGCAATATATTCAGATTGCCTTTGGCCCCATCTCGTATCTTCAAATGAGATCTCAGAAGTGATTATTGTCTGTTTGGAATTGGAATTATTTTTAATAATTGATTCCTTATGTTGGAACGTCTTGAAGTAATTCTAGAAACCTATACTTTTTTCAGGCTATTGATGTTGACATCGTTTATCGTGGAAATCCGGACGAGGAAGGTGGTGCCAAACTTTTCAGAGCTTTCATGACTGACGTCCGTGGGGTCGTAACGGCTCGTACCACTGGTAGAGGAAAACGGGTTCTACCTCCCCATGTTCCCCCGAAGAAAGCGTCAAAAGCTTCGGCACAGAAAGCAGGACCATCCGGAACCGGTATTTCGAAGAAGCCGCAATGGTTGTAGTTCAATATGTTAGAAGGAATAAGAAAATCTTCCAGGTTCTATTTGCTGCCAACAATATTTTGTTTGACTTAATAATTAATACTTAGAATAACAATTTAATCTTAAGTGTAATAACGGAGAATTTTACAGAATTTTTCGGAACGAAGAAGGAAACGACCATACGTCGGAGCTTCGCTAGTATTAAGCTCTGATTTGTCAATTGTACGATAATAGTTGTGTATTCGATTTGTACGTACCATGCATTATATTTGTGTATACTCCTTTGCAACATAGCATGAATATAAAATATTGCATTTTGATATAGTACATGGTAATAAATACGTAGTTTTTTTTTAATTCGATCTGCTTGGACATGAGAAAGTCGTAATTAACGCGGTAAGATTTTCCACCAAAATGAGCTCCTTGAGAGAGTGATAGAGAGGCTGGGACTTCACTGCTACTAATTAGATTAATTGACATTTTAGAAATGATTCGAGGTGGCAGGATTTGTTCGATTTGCCCCTCCAGGAAAACTTAAATGGCAGCCAATTCTGACTAATATTTTGTAGCCTCTGAAATTCTATAACCGTTTCATATACTTTGAGTTGAACCTATTTTCCGAATTCTTGACAACATCGATATGCAGTATTAGTATTGACATGGGCTAAATTAACGCTTTTGGATCTAATGCGTTCTTGGATTCGTTGAGGTGTTTCGCAAACAATTTTATTCCCCTCAATTCATTCTAATTTAACCATTCGCACTGATTATTAATTAATATTTGGTGTAAAATTCTCCTAAGTTTTTCATATTCTGGCCAAATCCGTCTCTTCACCCTTTTAGGCATTCTCTTCTCGCATTCAATTTCTTAGTAGGCTTCTCGAAAATTGAAAATTATTCTTTGAAATTGACTTCGAAGACATCCGGTTCTGGTTTCATTTAAATAATTTTTACTAAGGTGACCAGTCCTCAGGCTTTGGTCAATTACTTTGGTAATTGTAATTGCAATTAATTACTTTAAACATTCATTCAGGTCTGTATGTAATCTGTGATCATTGCAATTGATTCAATTGAATATTTTGGAAATTCCAATTATACATATAACTTGTATTGAATATCGTCATTACCTATTACAATACTTTAAGATCTTGAAGACAATACTCAAATTCAAATGAGTAATTTGAATTGTAATTTATAATTCCAATTCCATTAAAATACTTTCAGCTTTTTCCACTCGTAATTGTAATTGTAAGCAATTAACTCCGAAGGTCTCGTGTAATTGTAATGGTAATTAATTACTGTTCAAGAAATCAAGATGTAATTCGTAAATGTAATTGATTACATTTTGAAAGTAATTTACCCATGTTTACTATTCGTCCCATATTTCCGGAGTCCTCTATTTTTTCCCAAATTTTCTGCAAAAATTAGCTAGTACTGACTCATTTTCAGGATTTAACGCTTAATAAATAATATACCCTTCTGTTTCAAATATTTAAAAAATATATTCAGGTTAAATTTTGTATATTTGTTCATTCAAAATTTAAATCCAAATTCAAAAGGTTGTAATATTCAATTAATTTTACACCCCATCTTTTCGAAATTCTTTACAACTCTTCGAAAATTGAAGTTTTATTCAATTATTCCACATTTTCTCAAGGTAATTGATTTTCCATATCCTTGGTTTCCCTGCATGGCCATGCAAGCCCGGGAATACAAATTCACATTCAAATTTGCTCTTTCATTTCTTGTGTAGAAACTAATTCGCAGTCAAAAATTAAGTTGTATTACTAAAAATTAGTGGATTTAAATTATTTTGAATAGTTATTTATTGGAAAGTAATCAGTGAATATGGGGAACACGTCGTCAACTGCCAACGAAACTGCAACTCGACTTACCATGGGTTTGGATTCTCCAAAGAAAAGTTGTCCATCCGTTTCGGCGGCCACGCTAGATTTAACCGCTAACAAGAAAGCTATGAGTGCCAGTGAATGTCCAGTCAAACATGTAAGACCAATGTCCAGTCACCAGTGATCAATTTTAGCAATTCAATTTTAATTAAATTTTAACAAGGACGCGGATTTTATTGGGTCATACTCTTCGTATAACTGAACTTAACCAAAAATGTTCAATGTCCCAACGTTAAATGGGCTGGATCAAATGAAAATTTTCAAAAAATCACTCATCTTCACTAATAATTTTGTTTTCCGGCATTTCCGAAATTTCAGTCATGAACGCAATGCTCTCGACTTTATACATTAATTTTTAGCAGCCAGCTCTAACAATTGGAAATTGGAACCCCTATTCGGCATTCGATTAACCATTGGTTCGTCCAAACATTACCGTTTAGGTATTCGGGGAATTTCGAGTGTCTGGTCTAATAATAATTTTAATTTCTATTTTCTGGATTTTTATTCTTAGGGTGACAGCTCTGATGGTTGGCGATCAGAGTGTCCGGCTCATGCCCATTTGCAAAAAGATCTAGTCATGGATCCGCAGACAGCGGATTTGGATCCTAAAAATATGGTTTGTGATTTTGTGAAACGTTTTAAGTTAAAGTTCTTATTCGAATGGCATTTTTAGACATGTATAATTTAGAACACATTAATTACTTTCTTAACTTCTTGTAAATGGATTTTAATTTTTAAAACTTTTCTTGCACAGATGCCTCCGGCAAATCAATTGCCTGCTCCTGACCAGCCTTTTCCTTTACCAACTGAACGGGTCACGTCTTCAATCCCGAAAGCTGGAACGGAGGAGAATTGGGTTTATCCCTCCCCTCAGGTGAGTAAAAATTCACAAATACAGAGTTATTCTTGAGTACTGTGGACACATTAATTCAGCAGTAATTACAATTTTCGGCAATGAATTTTGTTTGCTCTGTGTGCTCTGTACTTCTTTTGAACTAAAGGTAATCTCCATTTCCACGAATAGGTCTACAGCTATGAATAACTAGTTCTAATATTTTTCAAAACAAAGTACGTTACATATATAATTGTTAAAATCTGTCCGATTTGCTTTCTGTTCTTACTCGTGATTTGTTATTGAGCGACAGAAAAGAGCGAGACAAAGTAGAAGTTTCGCTCATTTTCTAAGCCATCATAACATTTCAGATCATCTGAATTTTTAATTTTGAAAGAGTACGTGGGTACCAAGCTTTGATTATTACAGAGAATTCGAATTTATTGTCGTTAGTTGGGTATTCTCTTTCCTATCCGGTATTAGTGAACTATATAACTCAAATAACCATTAATTCTTTATCCAGAAGAGGTTTTCTAACATTCAGGGATACTTCTCTTCCAATTCCACTAATATAAAATTTTGAATTATAACTTGATCTTACTGGTGTCAGAGAAATTTTATAAACTACGACTCACGACTGTTCTAATTTTGATTAAATTCAAAATTTCCAAACTTCGTAATCGTAACTTCTTAACTACTATATTTTCCATTTGTTTTGAAAGATGTTCTGGAACGCAATGCTCCGAAAGGGATGGCGTTGGAAGGAAGAACAGATCAGTCAGAAAGACATGAACGCTATTATTTCCATTCACAATGTCAACAACGAGGAAGCCTGGCGTGAAGTTCTCAAATGGGAAGCTCTCCATGCCACAGAATGTATAGCTCCAAAGTTAAAGAGCTTTTCGGGTCGGGCCCAAGATTTTTCACCGCGTGCTCGTTTCCGTCATTGGTAAGCTCAAAATAAAATACAAAGAAAGAGATAGAGAAACTGTCTCAGGCGAATTAGTTAGTTAGTTAGTTAAGTTCTTTTATTCAGGTCAAGAATTTCAGAAAACTGTAAACAGGTTTGGGAGACTAAAATGTACTAACTAGTGATGTTCCGTGTTTTCCTGAATATTCAATTTTGGTCTTGTTATGCCGACATATCACTGTACGACGAAATGACTGAAATGACTGAATATTATCCGAACATTTTAAAAAATACCCGACGAGCATCCGATACGCTGAAGGTTCAATACTGAATATGAGGTACTCTGTATTATTGGCCGAACTTTTTAGCCAGTCTTGTATTTGGTACATTTATTGCCAAGACAAAATACAACATCGCACAGCTCAGGATCAGGTATCGCAAGACCAGGTTGTCCGAGGCAGGTAGTCGTCCAGTACAAGGGTACAATGTACAATGTACAAGTACAATACTGTTGCAAATTTCAGTGAAATTTTTGAAAACATTAATTTTTAAATTTGTTTTTTTATAGGATGGGATACCAATTACCGTTTGATCGACATGACTGGATCGTTGATCGATGTGGGAAGGATGTTCGCTACGTCATTGACTATTATGATGCAGGTCCCGTGAACAAAGAAACCATGAAATTCGCACTTCTGGATGTTCGACCAGCAATGGACTCGTGGGAGAATTGTTGGGATAGGATGAAAGTCGCCTATGCGAGATGGAAATATGCTAGCGATGACTGAGAAAGTTTGCAGTTAAATGCAAAAAGTTCGCACGAACGTGGTTCAATTCAAATATGAAAATCTCTGTAATAGTCAATCTACTCTCCGCTTGCCAATGATTTTAATTAACGATTTAGTGTGATTAGCAGCTGACGTCTCACGGCAAAACGCATTTATTACTTTGTTACGAACTATGTGGATTTCAGGCTCTAGAGACAAAATATTACACTGCACTTTGTGAGTAGTTTGTGAGTAATGATATGCATGTTCAGTGAATAAAAGTGTGAAATCTCCAATTTTGTAGTCAGCGAGTGTTTGTGCCTTAACATACGTCGAATTGTTCAAAATTTTGACAGAGTCGTTCGACTGAACTCTTAAGCCGCATTTGACATTCATTCATAAACGATATTCTCCTGAAATTAACGGAAGTGAGTTCCAAGGAATATTTGGAACCTTATTTAACGTATG
Source organism: Protaphorura glebata (assembly GCA_034694305.1). Classification (NCBI taxonomy): domain Eukaryota; kingdom Metazoa; phylum Arthropoda; class Collembola; order Poduromorpha; family Onychiuridae; genus Protaphorura; species Protaphorura glebata. The sequence goes on along the minus strand of JAQFYE010001348.1, from coordinate 15,936 downwards.
GTTTTGGTAATCTTTTTTTTTAAATCGTGAACGTTAAATCAGATTTCTCGTTTGTATGTACTTGTTCCTTTGAAAAAAAAAAGAGTTCACCAAACGACTTAATAAATGATTTCCTGCATGCGGACTCCGATGTCATAATTTTGAAATTCCACAAAGCAGTCTAAAAATTCTGTTATTATAAAATTATATTTGCATTGAAACTATTCGTTCACGGAACGATTCGAGTGGAGTAAATTCCATTCTTCCTTTTATACATGCAATTAAATGTAAATATCGATCATTGTATCTGAAAAACAAGACACATAATATAGTCAGAATAATAATCAGATGAATTGTCAGAATTTTGAGTCAGGAATGACTGGAAATGTGACTATAGTTGAGGAATTATTGAAATACATACAAAGTTCGGTCGTCGGATTTGCATTACATACAGTAAACGACCTAATAAAGTACCCGCACTCAATTCATTGAGGTGGGTTCAGAGGTCAAAGACTCACCACTCTCCATTAGGTTACATGCAGAAAGCTGGAGAAAGACCCGCGTTCTATTTGAGCCCCGCGCTGTATGTATTCAGCACCAACGGTCTATTAGGTCATTTACGGTAAAGTAGCATTACTTCAGAATCAGTAACTTTGTCTGTCACTTTACTTTGGTATTAAACGAATCCGGCGCATTATCTTGAAAATTTTGGTCTTCTAATCCCCGGTTTCATCAAACAAATAATTGTTGAAATCTGACGTATTAAAGTCAGCCACACACCAGTTTTGACAACCCTAAGCCAATTTGTTGAAACTGAATATCGTACATCTTTTCAACCGTGCAAATTAGGCAACAATTGAATTTGTTTGAGTCGTGGTGTGTCTTCAATTTTAGAAGCATAACATTTAGCGAAGGTTGTGTAAAGCTGGTGTTCCAAATTAGGATTGTCGTCTGTAAAATAAGATTCACGCTTGACTTGGCTTTCACTGAGGATTACTGTCAATTGTCAATTGGACTCTGCTGTCTGTGTCCGTGTCACAGAGTTGCTTTGAGGCTTTCCTGAATAAAATCCCCAAACCCAACGAGCAGCAAATAATAGTTTCTTTTTAAAGATAAAATGCAACATTTGTGGTCTGTTGTATGCAAACTTGACCACAAGACAAGTCAATTTTCTCTCCTCTAGTAAATGCAAAGTTTGCAAATCTGAGTACCTCTAATTTGCAGTTCGATAGATTGAGTAAACACTAAACGTACAATCCAGCTCTTAACCTGCTGGCAAATTATGTAAAATAGAGACATATTGCTCTTTTTCGTAATTATTTTCTAATGATACTGAAACTAGACTATAGAGAGATACTGAAACTCCATGTTTTATATAGTTTCGTGAAATCCGTCCTGACCGGGTCGGTGGGTGGGCTTGATGCAAGATTTAAGAGTTGTGAAGTGTGCTCTGAGATTCTGATCCGTTCCGGTAATCCGATCACGATAAAGTTCGTCTGAAATTGAATATTGTTACAATCGTGAAATTAATTCCGCAACGCGTATCTCTGGCCTTAGAAAATTAACTTACAATTACATGGTTATGGCCGCAGGAAACAGTACCTTTAAAATTATTATTTATCATTAAATTTAAATGTTATCGTCGGAAGTAGTTTTTATCTCGTAGTTATTTATGTTGAATAAAATATAGTCAGGTAATTGACATTCTCTTAAAGTAAGGACAAACATCCAGATGGTGCTCTTGGAAAACAACGCATTGACTTTCACTTTCGCCTAGGGAGAGTGAGGGTACCTCTAGCAGCACGAAAAATACCATTTTAAATTTTATTTTTACTTAGTTGAGTGACACGGTCAGTGCAAAATCGAATAAAAACACAACCTTTCAAATGTTGGGTATTGATCTCCAAAAATTGAAATAGCTGCTCGGAATCCAATTCCAAGGTAAAAAGCTGAGAAAAAAGAATTGTAAAAAGAACAAGAAACAAAACATTTAGAGAAAACTTGGAAAATGGAAAATTATTCAATATAATTTTGAATACTAACATATAGAGCCCCTGGAAAGTATGCAATAACATTCCCATTATCTAGAACATGCACATTAAACTTTCTGCGGGACGAATGTTCATCCTCAAATTGAATAAAAGCCAAAATTCGAAATTATTCATGAGTTTACGTATCTGTTTTATTGCAAAATATAGTTGTTATCGGTTGCTTCTGTGTGCTGTCGAAAGTATACCAATAATATCCGGTACGTTTGGGAGAAATGATTCTTCTCGTGTAGAGAGAAGTGCGAATTACTGTCTCGTTAGTTCAGCAACTATTACTGGAATACGAATAGAGAAATTAATAGTTACAATGAATTTTTTTTAAAATTCAATTCAAGTATTATTTCCAGTAATAATTACAATGAAATATAATGAAATTTCCATGATGAGACCTAGAAAATACCTCACATTTAAATGACGCATTCTATCTCAACAAAATACACACAAACATATTTCATTAGTACTGAATAATATACTAACTGCAGCCATGATTTGGTGTCTCATGTCGTATGAACTTCCATTATCATCAATAAATTGAACGACTGAATTCGATATATAGGGAAGTTGAACAAGAAAGGGCGGATTTGTCAAATATTCACTATTCTTGATTGGGATGCACCTATTCGAATTCAATTTCTGCTTATATTTCTTTTCGGTTTAATTAAGGGCGCGGTGGTCGATTCTCGTTAAATCGATTGATATTTCAGCTGCACTAAACTATCCAAAAATGTACCCGAGTCTTATTATACGAGGATAAATGTTAAAATCTTTCAAGGCGTCCTTTTTCTTATGTGAAGTCACAACATGCAAAATTAGGTCAAAACTTTTGGGGGTTTTCCATTTTCAGTGCGTATGTTTTCCGTATAGACATAACGTTATGGTTATGGTAAAGACTTGGTTGGAATATTTCGAAAGATTTCAAGAATAAATCAAATTAAAAATCATTAAATCGATCATGCTTATGATCAGAACATTTTGTGTAACTTCTCGTTATCTCGTTTACCTGGTCTGCAGTACTAAGTAATGATTATCGTACATTCCAGCAACGTACGCCTGCACAAGATACAATTTACTCAGACTTGCTCCCAATTAGTGATAAGGCACTACAAAGCAAGGACATGGTTCTTAATGCCATGGGTACTTTCGTGCGCATGATTCTACATATTGAACACTTTCCTATAAAATGGCACAAGTGTGAACAATTTTTAATCGCCGCTTGTTAAAGAGCAGTTATCGTGGATCTTTTGCTTGCCTTGTGCTATATCAGGAATTGGTTTCAATTTTGGATGTTCTTGTACATTGTTGGTAGTTTCCTCATGAAATACGGCAGACACGCCGTTTTCGTGAAGAATGTGTGTCATATGTCTATAATAGGCAAAGTCTTTAAGTTACAATTTACATGCGATGATTATGAAAGGATTAGGTCGTAGGTGTCTCACCTACTTTTTGTCTCTTATTTTGTCTCAAAGACACACATGCACATGAGAGAATGAGAGTTCAGAATATTTGTTGTACTCCTACACTGAAAACAATGGGGGTTGAGTCTGGCATTGAATTAAAATAAAAATCCTCGCCCTTTTCAAGTAAGTTTCACTCGATCAACAATCAACACAAACAAACAATTGTCATTCTTTTCTCTTCACCGCACATCGTTTTGTTTTGGCATTTGATCCCATGATGATGACGAATTTTTTTTTTATCAATAGGGTTCAGTCAGTCATCACTGTGCGTATAATATTGTTGAATGACTGTGATTGTTTCAATCCTGTGACTTTTGACCTGTAAAAGTATTTCCGAGGATCCTTGACAGTAGACAAGAATGATGCGTATGTGCTATGCTTTGTTCATATAAAAATAAATGGAGCATTTCTGAAATGAAAGGCGAGCGATGCGATAGCGTGAGGTCGGAGCTAACATACGTTAATTAAATTATATGCGCATTTATACGTTTATAAACCAGAACGATTATCTACAATTACAATTGCAACTGCATTCTTACCAGCACTGACAGCTTTTGTCTTACCGCCACGTCGGGAGATGTGATCCCTTGAGTTTACATGGTTTGTGTCATCACCATCTTAAATAAATTTTATGCCTTGGAAAGGAGTAGGCACATACCTTATGGAAAAATGTAACCCCATCGCAAATGTTCATATCTTTATTTTGAGCATCCAAACCGTTAGACTTTTGGGGGAAGGACCATCACAAAAGTTGTTCAGTATCCCAAGGGCGTACAGTTCAGCATACATTTCTGTTGCTGGACTGAAACTTTTACGAACGATTATTCGAGATCCGGATCAAGGAGGAAACTTTTTTTAAAATTGATGGATGAGTCCTCTTGTTATTGTTTGTCAATGCCGTAAAGGAATTAGACTTATATCTCATTTCGTATGAAGAAATACAAATGCAAATTAAGACCGAGACTCAGTATTAGTATTATCGGCTGCCAGAATTACTAAATTCGTGGCAATACCACACCGCAGCTTACGAAAATATGACAATTTAGCATATTTCAATGTTTGAGGAGTTCGTAAGTACAACTTCGTACCGCTTAGCCAATAATATTTTTTAAAATGTCTAGGAATAGAATAATTGAAAACTAATGTTTCTTTAAAGCATTCGTACATTTATTGGAATGTTAATTGATCATTTTACATTCAGGTGGTGTATAATTAGTCTATACCCTGCAACTGATATAGAGGGGGTGCAAACCAGATCTAAATGTTTTACGATGAATGTATGGAGTTGCAGCTCGGAACACAAAAAATATTCTGCTGAAATGAAACTAATCTTATATCATAATTTAATTATGTCGAGAATATGTTTAGTTTAAAATCTAAATTCACACCGCCGGGCCACGCTATGGATTGGCGATACTTAATTCCAAAAGTTTGTTCGACCGAATTACTCATATTGTACACCCGATACTTCAAGCCGATCTACTATTTATTTTTCTGATACAACGCGAACATCTGAAATACAGTGGTCGGATCGAAATTCTCGGCTGTATACCACCCTGCCGGAGCGAATTAATTATTTCATCTAAAATGCTGATAATTTATTCCAAATACTACTCAAGGAGAAAAAACCAAGCTCAAATTTTGTCACCCTCTTTGCTGGGTTCGTAATTTGATTTGCAAATTTATTCAAAATGTCATTATCTGCATAGTTTTGTGTCTCTTTGTAGCCTGTTGTTGTGGAAATCTACTAAAAAAGTAGTAGAAGCAGTAGCTCGGATTTCCGGTACGTAGCGTTTACCTGATTTGTTTAAAAATAATTTTCAACGGTACAGATTTCTACTTAATTACGCTATTTTTTCTGATGTGCTATAATATTTCATTTCCAATTTTTGATTATACGTGGTCGTAAGAGGAATGCGTTTCCGATATAAATGTCACGGTGTATGCTACAGATACAAAATAGTCATACCTATAATCAAAGTAATAATCATTCTAGGTCATTATTGTGACACAATGGAGTCGTTACAACTCAATTGTCAATTCAGTAGAGCATCCGTACATATATTTATAACTAGTTTTGAACATTAAGACGTGTAAATACATGAGTGAAGTCGAGCGGAATTCCATTTGGCCCAGTTGCATTCGTTTACGTTGTCAGGCGACGATCTAATAAGAATAAATACTAGATTGATTGACTTGACTTGATTGAAAATCAAGTTGTATCCCATTTGCTCAATTCAATAGTTTATTGACATCGCACCAATTTTCCCAATATCTTTGGAAATCTTGAATAATGGATTGCATTCCGAAAGCAAAGTAAAAGATAATTTTGTTCGAAAATGACTTCCGATTATTGCATTGAAAATCCTAGAAATCTTGAATAGTAGTAGAACCAGGGATGCAAATACGTCACTCTATACATTCCAAGGTTGGACGGCTTAAGAAAGGTGGTATATACATTTTGAGAAAAATTTATAGTAAATGTTCAGAGCTTTTGATTGCGCAATGCGCGAGCGGTACAAAGCGCAAAATCTTTGACACAATGGAATCATGATCGAATGCACCCTTACAGTGTTTATCCAGACTGTGGTCAATTATTTTCAAATTGCATTTCATTACAAATCACAAATTACGTTCAGCTTTCTCGAATATAATTAATTACAGTAATTACAAATTACACCCCGGTTTTTGATAGCAGGTAACTAATGTATAAGTACAATTACAAGGAGAAAGTTGTGGAATAATTAAATACAGCTACAATTTATTGCTTAATCGCAGTTGAAAATTCAATTACGATTCCAAAGTACAATCAAATTACTATATCGAATTGATGCTTTCCATGTGTTAGCATTTACGCACGTCATTGCATTTAATGGTAAAAATTTTGAGTAATCGCAGAAGTAATTAAAAAAATAATATTCTGATAACAAATTACATTTACAATTACAAAAGTTTCCAAAGGATTTAAACACAATTACAAATTGCAGGCTAGATTTCTTAAAGGAATTAATTACAACTACAATTACGTAACTGTATTGTAATTGACCCTTGTCTGGATTTAGCGCTAATATAATCATTGAGGCCCAGCTGCATTCTCTGTAAAATGTTTACACGTTTCACTTCTAGTAAATCGCAGTTCGGGATGTAAAACCCTAACAACTTATAGACATCCTTGTGTAGTACACTTAATTAAAAAAATGCAAAATGTTTACAGGAATCACAGATTTGGATTTCTTTGAATTAACACTCTCATACATTAGTAGACTGTTTCAGAAATCACAGCTGCTTACTATTTCGAATTTAATTTTTCAATACTTCCTTTTATAAAACTTCATAAAACCCGTGTAATTATAAATTAATGACCAGATAGTGTTCTGATTTTCTTTTAAAACCAATCGATTATTGGGAGATTTTCTTTGAATCGAAGAAAAAAATCACATTTCAACGTAGAGATAAAGAAGGATTTTCATTCATACCATCGTCTTCTGAGCCATAATTTCATTCATAAGATTTTTATTTACTGCCGGTTTCTCTCTCTCTGGTGCATTCTTAATTACAACCGTTACTAATTTACTGTTCAGTACCATTATTGCCGTGGCACTATACATATACCGATAAAATATTCAAAATGAATTGGAATTTGTCGTAAATAATGGAAGTTCTTGGCCAGGAAGGTGCCCCTAGTAGTGAAAGAAATACCTTCAAAGAAAGCACGACTCCACCTGTGTCCGACAACTCGAAACCTCGGCATAGCGAAGCTGCAAGGGCTGCCTGCAGTTAACGGGAATGCCATTATGTATTTATCACCATTATATACTTTAACTTCCTTCAAATCAATGTAAATAATTTTATTCCCGTAGTGTGCTGGGCTTGTCAATAAATATGAGCAAGCAATCAAAATAAAACAACATCCGCACGAGGTTCATGCAATTTCATAATATATATTTTGCACGCACGCAATGTTGATTGTAATGGGTGTGAAAACTTTCTACGCATAAGGAACGCACCCCTCCAATTCCTTTTGTTAATAAAGCACCAAAGTTGAGTAATAATTCATATTTACGCCGTAGAAATGGCAATCCCAAGTCCAAATTAGTCGCATAATTCAGTTGTAGACTCACAACAATAATTTTTCCATTGAAGTCATTGTATTGCCACACAGAAAGGAAATCGCTCGCAATAACGCGATGCAAACATATGGGGTGGTTCATAACCAATAACTTCATACCTGCTCGAAACTTCGGGATTACCTTAATGAATTCTGATACCTATGTGGTTTTTAGTAGAGAATTTTTTCTAAGACATCGCACTTGACGGTAGTGTAACTAAAACTAACTAAATACTTTAATCTTTCCTGTGTTAGCTTCGCTTCACCTCAATTCATGCAGGCCACACAGCGCGCACCATTTTCGGGATCAGTGGCTCTGTTAACTTAATTTTGTGTACATATATCTGAATAGGATCTGACCACGTCTCCAAAATGTCAGTTGAAGGATACTCCCAACATTAATATACACCTGATCAAAAATATATGGATTATAGAGACCATTACTGACTAAAGTCTTTTTAAGGCATGCAGGGATTGGAGGTGGTTCAAAATCGATTTGAGGCTGGTTATGGACCACCCTGTAGAATTTGATCGGAAGTTCGTATCAGATCTGCACATGGACACAGGAATCCGTTTAGTCTGACAATCCGTCTGAGTTGACGTTGGACGTGGACTTCGTCGTCTGGTAGGGTCACACATGACCAACTTGAATGAAAAGAGTTTAGAGTCGTCAGTCAGAGTGACAACGCCTCTTCGACGTCGCGTTCCTTCACATTTATTCCTCATTTCTCTTCCACCCCCACACACATGTAGTTGGAGCTGAATATGAATTAAATGTACAAAATGTAATACTAATCTAACCTTCCCAACAAACCAGGTGAGTGGATCTCGATCTCAACGAACGAGCCTTAAACCACCGCCAACCTTCGTCCGCTCATGCCGTGGAGGAGGATTACGCTACGCTCATTGTTGAACAGTTCTTATCGTATACCTTGTTTCTTTTGGGAGGGGTCATTTTTAAAAAGAGATTTCATTATTATTATATTTTTAATTCATTGTCTTAGAGCTGGTGTTATTGTCTCATAATGTTGCGGTTTCGATTCTTCGGACAGGCATGCATTCAAATACAGGCCTTCTCCAATTCAGCTTCAATACTTTCCGAGGTTGAGAAGTTCCGCTTATATCACTGGTATCCGTACAAGATCCGAACACCTCTCGAAAAATGTGTACGAATACACATTCACCCTATGGACGTTCCGGACCTTATAACTTCCGTCAGGATCGTCAGATTGAGCTCACTCTGGAATATTCGGATTTGTCATAAAATTCTAGTACACAATCCATCAACAGAATTTCAAAATCTTCGACTTCACCAGAGAGAATTTCAATCGGAACGTTACAGGGGTCATACTTATGAATGCACCTCCTTCCTACTTTTTTCCAGAGGTGTTCCGATCCTGTTCAGATACTTTGTACATTCAAGGACAATTCTTGCGTGTATTCAATACGTCTGTAAGTTAAGTTAGACTCGTACTTTTGAAAGTCCGGAGATCGTTAATTGATTTCGAAAGTCCGTACACAGCTACTATTGAATAACGTTGATTTGATTACCTGGTTTTCTTTTGACCAATAACTATTCACCGCAAATCTGAAAAAACTCAAGAAGATACCAGAACCCAACACCAATAAAATATTTCGGAATTCATGCTAATTTAAAATTGTAACTATTAGTTAAAAATTCAAACGGCCGTACTGTCATGTTCGTCAAAGTACATTACCGAATCCACATTTTCAAAGTTTTTTTGTTGCACTGGGCTAAAATTTATATGAAAATGAAAATGACTTTATTTCCTGAAAAATAAGACCCTCCCCCGAATTTTGGGTCTTGGGAAGACCTTAGAGGTACAACAAGTATACCTCTAAAATGAAACTCCTTACACTACAATGGAATCCAACCGTCAGGGATTATAACGTACTTTACTTTACTACATTTTTTACTGTATGTTGTACAGGTAGACTAATGAGATGATTTCCGGAAGCTTTAACCCCTTCTGCCAAAGGGAATCTTGTATATTGAGGGGGAATAAAGTTTTGTATTTTCTGCACGCACCCTCAAGCCAACAAACGATTGAACGAAACTCTAGCTAGCCAATTCAATGTGTCCTAAAAAAATTGACTTAACTTCGTCGTCGTCGTCGTTGGTTGTAGCTCTTGGCGAAAAAGAAGAAGTACCGTTTGGCCAAAAAGTTTCTGCAGTCAGTAGTCAGTCAACAATACAATATTGCGGAAGAACCTAACACTACTTTTGAGATTCAACCAAGCCAATTATTTACGATTCTCCTTAGGAAATTCTCTCATAAGCTCAGACTTACGTTAGTCACGTTACGTGGGAATAATAAACCGGAAGGTGGAATTTCTATTCTCTGACTATCATGTTCTTGTATATTGGTTGCTTTTGGATCGGTTTTTTGTTTTTATGGAATAAGTTTTTGGATGGACTAAATATTTCTGGGCGTGTGTGAATTTAACAACATATGTTAAGGATATAAGAGCTGAGTGGTCAACCGGTCCGCGTTGACGTTTTAGTCCTTTACTGTCCTCTTCAATGTGTGTTTTAAGGAGTGGAACAAGTGTAGAAAAAGTTTCACCCGGGTGAATCTTTGAGTGAATAGAAAGTGATGTATCGACAAGCAAGTGAAAATTCTTGTCTCAGGTGTGGAGTCACAGTTTACCCTGTTGACAGGTGAGACAGTGAGGAGACACATGGACAATCACATGTGTACAAATTACAAATTCTACTTCAATTGTCAAACGAATCTTGAAATCCATGAAATGAGAAAGTTCTTTTGTTTATTCCAAATTTATTCAAAGTAGATTTTCGTAGGCTTTGCTCACTTGAAATTAGGAATTAAATATTATTCAGTCACATTGAATGTAAGGCACGCATTCAGTATAAAAGCATTTGATTGAATGCATCGGGCACACGTGTAAATTATGCATGAAAATTAGCCAATAAAAATTGAAAGAAACAAATTCTTCAAGTTCAGAAGAAAGTTCATTTACTAATGAGAATTTTTTCCAATGAGTTTGTTTACTTATTCGAGGCCATTCTCAATTGAAAAACGGAAACCACAAATATAATTCAACGTTAGCTTCAATATGAAATGCCAGACAGAATGGGAATACGCCAAAATTATGAACACATTCTAGGGTAGTAGTAACCTATACAAATTATTTGCACAGTTCAGATGTGTTAAATCAGAAATTGTAAGAAATGTATAAAACAAACGAATTGAGGAGAGAAAATAATTTTTGATTGATTCGAATGTGGTAATTTGCATTTTGGACAGACTTGGTTCATTTGAAATAAAAACGGGGGTGATTAATACAATTCCTGTCAAGATAGAGGTGCTCCGTGAAAATATAGTAAAACAGGCAGGATTGTGGAGAAATTAAGTATTAAGAGAATGATTAAAAAATGTGATGCTAATTAATTAAGAAAAAATAAACAAATATTTCATTCCAGTTTGAAATTTCGGTTCTGAAGAAGAAATTAGAATATATTTCCGATAGTGTAGCCGACAGATAATTAAAATACTCGCAAAATTGAAACCCACTGTCCATAGCTAAATAGCGGTTGTTAGTTTGACACGCTTGTGAGTTAGGAACTTCCTTCCCTGAATGAATACTACGAGTGAATCTCACAATATAATATTAGGATATCCTGCTAATTTGTCAAGATCTGATAAAATTTTGTCAAGTGTTGATTATTGACGCAAGGTAATTTATGGTTCGGTGAGCACTGTTGACAATTTATTGACAAAGAATGAATCAAGTATGATCAGATATTCTCGCACCTTCCTTTTTCTGTTTACCTTCAGTTTTATAACTTTTTAAATAACATTCATATCAAGAGGTAGTTTTCATAAACGGAAGCTAAATATTTTCGCTCACGAGTTATTTTTGAGTACGTAGCAAAACTTATTTCCACGGGAGTTAGGTGGGACACAGTTAGAATTCAATAAATTGAAGTGAATTATGTACCGGCTGATGATGTAGTTCCGTATTTTATGAATAATTTCCGGTTTATTGAAATTAGTCACATTTAGCTAAAAGGGGAATGAATGCGCCAGGAAGAGAAAAGTTCGAGAAGAAAGTTAACGTAAACTTTTACAAAGGTAGACGGACTTTGATCGTCGTGATCAAAAATATCTAAATACATGAGATTCCATCCTTGAAATAAATTGAACGACCCGTACGCACCTTTTCACTTTGTTTTAATTGCTGAATTTCGAGTTGTAGGTAATAGCATACTATCAGGTTAGCTCTGACTAGATTTTAAATTTTCTGTAATTATTTATTTATTTATTTATGTAACTCTAAATCATGCGGTCCACTTTAGTTGAGGATTATCTCCTGGGATTCTAAGTTAAAATCCGTGCTTGTACATTTCAGTTTTCACTGAAATCTTCCAATTTGGGTCGTAGAGTGATGAGGTGAAGTGATTTGTTACACACCACATTAGACATTTATATTTGTAATTAAGGACCATCTAGTCAACAAACTAGCAGGGAGATTTACGTGTATTTTTTAAGAACCACCATTCCCATTCGATTGACACTCCCGCTTGACTGACCTTTTGATAATAAGTCAATAATAAGTGATTGATTGTTAATCAAATTATGTTTGTTTGAAGGGTTGGGCCGTTGAAAGATTTCTCTTTTTTTCACTCGGGATGTTTCAAGTGTGTCGTGTGTGGAAGTCGTCTGAGTCTCCGGACTTATTACCATTCTCAACACAATCAGGATGACAAGGAAGTTTATTGCATTAGTCATGTTCCTAAACCCGGACCAGGGCATTTGGATGGAACATCTGTTGGAATTCGTTCCGCTTTGAATGTACCCAAAATAACATACAATCACAACGTCAATGACCAGGTATGATATGAACATTCGAAAAAGATGTATAATTTCTATAATGTACGAATACAATGTAAACTCCGATCAGATTAGAACATTATGACTATAATATATTATTAAATTCTCGGGTGATGGGCCAGTATTTCTTTTTGGAGCAGTTCTGCAAATAAATTAGATCAGGACAAATAGCTTAGACAATTTGTGTATGATATATAATAAAGTGGGATGATGCTAGATAATTGGTTAGACTTGTAGAGATCGGTTTCTTATTATATGTACAAATTACATGTAAAATACTATTTTTTTTAGTTATACTAACGGTTATCTGAAATCTCATATCCGATCAGATAACATTTAGTAAAATTATCTGTTTTAAAATTTTGATTCTTCAAAAATTCACATCTTTTCCAATTTTTATTACGTAGAACGTGTTTAGAATCGCAGAAATTTTGAAATATAAATGAGTCCTCTTTTAATTTATTAAATTATGTTATAGCCTTTAACTATTCTTTAATTAGTATTCTTGAGACGGTCCAATAATTTTCGACGAAAGTATGTTCTACTAATATACCAATTCCTACACCGGCAACTACATTTTGAAGAATCATTTTCGTCAAATGTATTATTCAAAAATTGTAGCGAATCTTCAGTTACTGATCTCGTCCGAGAATAATAACTCTTTGCCGACAGATATTTCTATAAAGATACCAAGAACCATTTTTAAAAGAAAATAGATTGGTCTATTGAACTGAAGTTGTGATCCGCTTTCGTTCTCTCTCCTCATTTTAATGCTTTCCTGATCAGACTTAAATTTTTGAAATGGACCCTGCAATTCGATCATTGTGGATTCTGAGTAAGATGTAATGCGGTTGAAGTGTGTTTGAATTCGGGTTGTGTGAAGGGAAGGATCCCAGCAGATTATATGTTTAAATTAACCCATAATTACTACTTTGATACTTACGTAAAATCAATCTAAGCGTTCCAGAATTTAAATGTTCAAACATATAACTATTTCCTTATTGAGAACTTGATTAATTTAATTGTAAAAACAGATCCGAGGGAACACTGGAATCAAAGGATCCTTTGAAAATGAAGGATTGCATGTCCGATCACGGAGTAGAGAAAATGGGACTTCACCAGACTTTGACACGAGTGTCACTCATGGACAGACCCATGAATTTCAGCAAGGATATAGTCGAAATCATCAACAATTCGGGAGATTTGATGCTTCAGCCCTTCATATTGCCCACGCCCTCCGTGCAACGGAGCTTCAAAAGGCTTACAAGAAGGAAAAACCTATGCATTACTACTTGGTAATTTTTAAACAAAAAGAAAACTACGAATATTTTATTTTCGCCATAAGGTATGGTCAAGCATCGAGTGAGAATGGACACATCGTAGGAAGGACAGTTTACCTTAGTATTGGTGAAACTCAAACGAGAAAGCAATAATCCCCCGGCATGGAGAGGTAGTAAAAAAGTACTGCAGGTACCGTTAGCTGTGCGACGACAGAATTCAGATATCACACATTCTTTGTCAAACGATAGCTTACCGTCTATTTCTACGACGGAGAAAGCTCAAAACCTTGGTCTGGACAACACCGATATGACGAATATATTATCTCATTAGGACACTTCACTGAATTTGTATTTGTATGTTCTCATTTATGAAAGCGAAAGTGGGGAAAACCCCTGTGTATGTCAAGTAAGAACCTCACTGTAGGTACAGAAAAAGTCGGGCTGAGATATACCTGACCCGGGTAATCGAACCCCTTCCCTACAGGTACCAGATGCAACACTTAGGAACAGTACCCTGTGCTACTAGAACTGTGAACTGGACTGTGAACGCTATCTTGGCTCTTGTTGGCAAGGTCGTAAGGTCAAACTATCGCCAGCTCCAGCACAAATACTGACATTTCAAAACGCTAATATTACTGACATTCTGGCAGTCCATAAATAGTAATTTTTAGAACTCGTAAAATAAAAAGACAACACCCCGCAGCTGAATTGTTTTTGATTGGAGCTTAAAGTACGGTCTTAGTTAAAAATCATATTTGAAATTAATTGACACAATAAGAAAATGATTTATTCATTATTTAATGTTTAAATGTTTTCAAATCGTTGATGTAGAGCCAAATCTACATAATTACCCTTGCTTGCAAATAGAGGTAGGGGAATGAATATTTTCTTACCCTAATTATACGATTACCTATACATTATGTACAGGTTGCAGTTTGAGTCGCACTAGTCGACTAGTCGTTTCCTTGTATCTGAAATCAAAATTATGTCTAACGTCCTTTTGAAATGAAACGGAAGGCACCCAAATCTATCACTCAAAATTATATATTATGACACGAATGTGATCTTTAAAATTCAACACATACAAGAAATATTTTAATTACTTTGCCTATCTGTATAGACCATCAGATGATGAAAGTAAGCACAAATGGTATTACGATTGATAATTTTCGGTTCTTCTTGTGGTTTTAGAATGCACAAAATTGGAGTAAAATAACTAATTACATCCAACAACTGATTCTTAACATTAATAAATAATTTTTATCAATTCTGCACATTTGTCCAAGTATGCGAGGCAAGATTATATCAAATATCAAAAACATAGGAAGGTGACAGAGGCCAAATGTGCCACTACGGTACAAAGACAATTAAGACATTTTCTTAATTGCTCACAAGACAATTATATTTTATTTGACAGGCGAAAGAAGAACAGACAGAACTGGAAATGCAACACAGGAAGGAGGAAGATGCGTTGTACAACCGTTTTGCTGCGGCAAGAGCAGAAGAAGATGCTCGAATTCAAGCTGAATTTCATGAAGAATGGGAAAGAGAATTAGACAAATTAGCCTCAAAATTCGAGTCACTTCGGGCGGCCAAAGAGGACGTCCATACCATACAAAGATTAAAGGCCAAAGAAAGAGATGATTTAGAAAAACATATGACGATTCGAAGAGACAAACGAAAAGAGCAAACCACGAGAAAACTTCTGGAACATGAAAGGTAATAAGTGATCTTACGTCTAAAAAGAACTTTTCAACATGGGAGAACTTCCGGTGTCATTAATCACAAATGCCCGGGCTAGGAGTACGATTGTTCCGTTCGATTATGCATTTATTTTTATTTTATCTATGAACAAATGAATCACAGAATCTTAAACTGGTACCAGTAAATTATGAAATATAAAATCTGAGCGCCTAATCTTAATTAAAATGAGGTCATGACAAATTAAATTTATTTCAGGTTGTATACCACTTTCATTTCTTGATAACATAATTATTCGATTGCTCGAGTGTTTGCACAGAGCAGTCAATTCTAACTCCGTAGTCTGGAGGTGACAACCAGGAAAAATAACAAGAAATTGTCGTCGCGTGTTATTGGCATCCGAGGTCAAAATTATGCGGCTCAGACGAACAACGGGATAATTCAAAACCTTAATTCACTTTTTGTTATTTTTGAAATTTCAACAAA
>JAQFYE010001347.1:0-23643 GCA_034694305.1 Protaphorura glebata | reverse complement strand
TTTTGCAGCGCTCTAGCTTTTCTAGGCATTTCTAGGCAATCACCTTAAAGCATAAAGAACGGTAAGGAGCACTTTTAAGTGATAATACTATATCTTTCATCGGAACGCACGTACAGACGGACAGACGGACAGACAGACGGACGGACTGGGCATCCGCAATAAGTCATTTACTCCGTATATTACGTCGCACGACTTAATAAAGAAGCACTCTTGCTCGGTCGTCCTCCTATGTACAAAACCAAGAGAATAAAGAAAAGTTCTCTCGCCTTCCATCACATTCTCTCTCACCACACCGCACTCTTTCTCTGTACAGTTCCAGATCGTCCAAAGTGGCTGCTCTCTCTAACACATTTAACACAACCACTTTCATTGGTGAATCTGGGTATCTCCTCCCCCTTTCTGGTCCAAGACCTCACATTGGTCACTCGTCAACTTATTGTCACTTATTCCCTCGGCTAGCCTGGTTGACGGAGTTCCACTCACCACCGCCGACGGGCTCTCCGGTTTCTCACAGTCTTTCACGGGCTCTCTAACTTTCTCAACTTGCCCCTTCCTGGTTACTCTTTGACCACTCGGCGACAGCTTTGTAAGCGAAACATATTGACCAGCTGCAACTGACTAATGAGGTGCCTACGGATTGAATCACACCCCAGGATATTGAAAAAAAACTGCATTAGATAGTTTTTAGGTTGTAATTTAATAACGCTTAAAATACGCCACGTAACCACCAGTTTTTGAAATATACAGGGTGTGACATAATGATTTTGCGCTATTTGACTCGATGCCACGGCCGAACGGAGCAACCGAATTCGATGGGACTAGGCTTAAAATGAAGCTACTGAACTTAGCAGCTGTTCAAAGATTAGAAATCATGAGATTATTCTTCCAGGCTCACCATAATTGCCGTAATGGTTTACCAACTTTTTTAACATTAGGTCAGGCGGATGCCAAATTGATCGCATTTCGGGTTCGTCACAACGACCGTTGTTGAAATCAACAAAATCGACTATGGATGAATATTCATAACTCAGTGTTTGATCATGCAAAGTATTGTCATCCCCATTTTTCTATATTTTGTAGTGAAAAGTGGACAAAACATTGACAAGTATTCCGTTCAAAAAGACAGAATGAACGTTCGTCACGTTAATATCGACATTATTTGAAAACAATGAAAGAATGGATATAACAATGCCATGCATGATGAAACACTGAGGTATGAATATTCTCATCGACAGTCGATTTTGTTCATTTCAACAACGGTCGTTGTGACGAACCCAAAATTCGTCCAATCTGGCCTCCGCCTGACCTAATGTTAAAAAAGTTGGTACACCATTACGACAATTATGGTGAGTCTCTGGAAAAAGAAATCTCGTGATTTCTAAGCTTTGAACAGCTCTCAAGTTCAGTAGCTTCATATTAAGCCTAGTCCCATCGAATTCGTTTGATCCGGTCGGCCGTGGTATCAAGTCAAATAGCGATAGATCATTATGACACACCCTGTATTTATTTATTTCCTTACTTTCTCCACCCATCGGTCCATTGGGATCATTGAGTTGTGTAATGGCAATGTTTAATTGAATTGAAATTTGTGGAATAGCTTCAATGAAGGATTCGATCAGTCGCATAATCGCCATACTGCCAAGGAGCCAAACAACTCTTCGTGTATACCACTCGTCATCCAAACGCTTTAGACTCGGGAAGGAGATTCGAAGATTAAAGAAATACGCGGTAATAGCATACCAAAGGTATTCCGCACTCCTGTAGAAACAAATATAGTTGTAATTGATTTTGATCCATCCTACAATCTGGTAATACACTTTGACTTACTGTAACAACGGGGTGAGTTGAAGTAGTGTCGCAACGGTATCGAGAAATTTCCTCTTCGTCGTTACTTCAGTTCGTCTTCGATTCCTAATTTCAAAATTTTTGAATACATTCATTTATTCAAAAGTTGATTCATAATTATCTGTGAGGTCTCCCTTTCGGGATTACTCAGCAGGTCGACTGGTTCATTGTGCGGCCCTCCTCCCTATATATGAGGATACAGGGAAGGTAAATTGAGCCATGAAACACACGGGAATAATGATTAGAGTTCAATTCATTTAGTGGATTTAGGGTTTATTCCAGTGTAAAGCTCAATTAGAATTTAGACATAATTCAGTTCCAATTTGTATTTGTATTAGGTAAATGGCTAATCGGGTACATGATTTTAATGAGGAATCCCTGCAGGAGATTCTCACCACGGAACCAAGTCCGGGTCCTTTGGAGTCCGATGGTCGACTCTCTAGTCTTGAGTCTGATGGTTGACTGAGGATCTTAACTTACATTAGTTGTTACTTAGGACTAACATTTGAGTTCTAATAATATTTTAGATCGTCTTACGAGTTTACAAGACTAAATTTGGTAATGGTATTAGTTACAGGACTTTGCTAATTCAGGTTTTTATTCCGACTATCATACCTACAATGAGTTTAGAACTGGGATTTCCCCATGCCGATTTTCTGCCTGCGCAACACGGTTACTCTTGCTCTTTTGGCACTAGCTATTTTTACTCTTCTTTCTCCTCTTGTTATTTCTAAACTCTAGAGCAGACTCTTCTGGCATAAACATTAGGCTAGAGACTGGTTTTTGGAACAACGCCGAAATACATGTTGAGGCGTACGTGACACCGGGTTACTGTTCGGGGATTTACGGTAACTTGTTTTATCCATTTACTAGAAAATTCTTGTTTCAAAAACGAACCCGGTGGGTCCATCTAGGGAAACAAACGAGAAGAAAGTCCGTTTCCCTTTCACTGTGAAAATGACAGGGGTTCAATGAGAGAACGGTTGGTCGGACAGACGGACAAAATCCTGGATTTCATTGGTATGGTATTATCCCAAACCAGTCTAGTACTTTCGAATTGCTGATTCTTAAGGAAGGAGACCTGACCTTTGACCTGAGCCAATAATGTACAAAAAGGCATTCCGGTGAACCACCAACCATCACCCAGTAAATTTTGACCATTGAAAGCTGTGAGGTTAATCGATAACTTAATGAGGCGCGGGCGGGGAATTTTGAAAGTTCAAGCCGACAGATTCGACTAATTTTTTTGTGAAGAATGAAAAGCAAATTCCGAAATAATTCTTAAAAAAATGGAAAAATGTCGTGTTTGTCAAGAGCCAGCGGACAAGAGATGTGCTAAATGTAAAGGTGTGTCATATTGCTCAGTTGAACATCAGAAAAGTGATTGGAAACAACATAAGAGTACTTGTCGAATTGCAACAAATCAAAGTGAGACATATGAAATGGAAGGAGAAACTTCAAGTTTAAGTGCGGATGAAATCATTTCAAAAATGGAGAAGTCATTTCGAGAACCTGCATATTTCTTCGAGTTACTGGAGGATGGTGTGGACCAGGGAGATCTTTATATGTTCGCCAACAGAAATTTACAACCGGGAGATCTTATTTTTAATGAACCTCCGGCAGTACTTTGCCCAATTCTCCAACCTGATGGGAATAATGAACATGTAATTTAGCTATTTTTTTCTTCTTAATTTTAGTATTATATATCATATGTATTCGACTAGTCCACTCATGGTTGTGTACATTTATTGAAATCTAGCAATTACCATGTTGGGGTTGCGGAAAGTCTATTCGCGGCGGAAAAACGGCTGTTTACAGATGTTCCAAGTGTGGACTCTCGGTTTGCTCAACTGACTGTGAAAATCTACCAACCCACAAACAAAACGAATGCAGAATCATAAAGCAAATGAAAGCGGTAAGTAATAGTTTTCATATTCGTTGGAATATGGATTTTATTTGGAAGCAAAATTTCATTTACGTTGTCTAACTTTTATTACAGAAACAAAAGAGACGAGGAATGACGGATGATGCACTGTGGAAGCAGTACTTGGACATTTCAGTTCTTAGATTCCTTCTGTGTCGAGAAAAACAGAGTCAGCGCTGGGAATATTTTCAAAATTTGAAATCATCCTCAAGAGCGAACATTTATTCAAAGCGTCCGAATTGTGGAGCTGATATCGTCGGTAACGACCTCAAGTTAAGTTTGATGTACACGAACAATGACACGGAACTCGTCTCACTCGCTTGCAAATTACTCAATACATTTTCGGAAGTAATTAATTTTGGTGATAGTCACGAGTAAGTACAACCATTGAAAATTACACCACACTAACTTATAATCAATCAACTTATGTAATATTTATTTGAACAGACTGAGAGCTCTCTACTGCTTCTTATCCTGTGTTCAACACGACTGCGTCGGAAATATGTTTTCCGTATACGATAGTAACACACAGTTACTTACCATGAAAGCTGCTGTCGCCATTAAAAAAGGAGAGTTGTTGACATATGATTTCTTGGGTAACATTTGGGCGTCTACGATGACTCGAGTCGTCAGTCTTCTAGAACTGAATATCATTTGTACTTGCTTTCGCTGTTCAGACTCAACAGAATTTGGAACATTTTGTTCATCTTTCCGATGCTCAAAGTGTGAGACTGGATTTTACCTTCCAATCGAACCCGATCCCACAGCACCGGTATTGGAGAAATCCTCAAAGGAGATTTTATTGTGGAAATGTCAAACTGAATGTGGTGATACAATCCCTTATGAATTCATTCACAATTACGTGGAAACGGCTCAGCGAGACTACGCTTGGGAGAAAGATTTTGGGTCGGAGAATCTGGGTCAGGCAGCTCTCAAATTCTACAACAACATGCCCAAGAATCATAAAAGCCTTGGCCCGATGCATTCTCTTACTTTGGAAGTGATGGATGATTATTTACACTACGACAGGATTTCGCATGAGCGCAGAGACTATCTTAAACTCGGCACGGACACTACGCATACAGATCAAGATATCGAAAATTTTCGACGAAAACGAGATTTTGCTGAACGTCTCGTAATCTATCTGAACAAAGTCAAGAAGGATTGCATTCATCCCAAGAAATGTGAGCAAGCTTCGCTTAATTGAATCTTATTACTATCGAATCTTCTCTCATTCGCTTCCCATTTGAAATTATTGCTTATAATTTGTTCTGAACTTTCAGGCTACGTGTACGTGGAGTACGGATTCTATAACATCATTACGGTTTCGTTCGACTACAAGAAAAAGCGAGCAAAAAGATCCGATGTAATTGACGCATTGGAATTGGCAGTTGACCTGTGGAGAAAGGCTAGACAAATGTTGGTATACTTGAGGGGCAATCATGATCCTGTAATGCCCGACTACACTAAAATTATAGACAATCTAAGTGTTCGTTTTGCGACGATATTGCATGAGGACGAACTGTTGATTCCATTCCTCATGACTGAGCTTCGTATAGAATGGTCCACCACAGATGGTGATACGATTTGGAACACTAATAACACTAAGGAACATAAGGACTGATAACTCGATTAAATTTTGGACTGTGATAACTATACCACTATTCTCACTAGTTCACAATTCTAATCAAGGTATGGAATTCCTTAATTTTGAGAACTCAGACTGCAAGTCCAACATTTTTAACAATCTACTATCGTCTTAAGTTATTTTGTAAGGAGTCACCAGTCACACTTAACTAATCTTAATATTGTTGTTGATAAGGTGAAGGCATTTAAAAATGTTACACCCAAAATTCAGGTTTTCGATGTGAAACTTATGTATTAGTAATCAAATTAATGACGAAGATTTATATCTCTACTACAGTTTCCAAATGACAAATAAATTTCTAACTACGGTATCTTTATGACCTTCAATATAGTAACAATGACGGAGAACTTCACTCTTGAAGTACGTCTAGTTAAGATCGAACTTCGTATCCAATGTTACGCAGTATAGCACCACGAAACTGACGTTTTAAAACATTGAGTCAATTAGTCCGCCCGTTTTATCTATGAATTATATTCGGGAACACATAAATTAAATAATAGAAATACATTTGAGTCAACTGTGTGTCAAGTAAAGAAAGTTCATAAATTGGAATAGGACCCACGATAAAACTGCACGGTCATCTAATTTATATTATCAGAACTCTTTGGTTTAACGCCAAAGCGAAATGTGTCGGAGAAGAAACTAACCGATCTGTTTTAATTAGTAGTCTTGAATCATTTTATAAACAGGTTTGTACTTGCTACTCATTTGTACAGTTTTCGACAATGCGTGAATAATTAGAATAATATTTTACAATAAAGTTAAATTTCTGCGTATTCGGTATACAATAATTTGATTCATTAATAATTTATAGGAAGCAAAATTCGCAGCTTTTTGAGGCAACAGTTGATAATTTCATAAAGTCTTCCGGACACGAACTTGTCAGTGACATTTTATTGTTTAATAGGTTGACATTTCCAATAGAATTATACTGAAATTATGAATCACCTAATCTTAAAAATCAAAGGACAAACACACCTCCCACCTGCCCGATTAAAATACATATTTGAAAAGCCGTTCACCGAAGTCGTTCAAACAATTTTGCTTTTGCTTCATTAAATACAAAATCACTCAATCTATGCATAATAGCACGGCGAAACGAATATATCGGTTAGAATACACAGCTGATCTTCGCTGAAGTGAGTTTTATGTGTGGCCCAGTTGTCATGATGCGTTCTTTTGAAGTTTGAAAGACACTTTCGAACGGCCGACTGTGAAGAGAAAATGGTTAAATGAAATCCCAAACGAACCTCAATTGTTCTATTTAACTTGGCGAGCCGAAACTTACCGGAACTGGCTCAGGGTCGTGAAGATGTGTGCTGAGAATGACGAGAATATCGGGGAGGAAAGGTGGTACATCGTAGGGATGCGTGTCCACGAAGGCACACAAGCCTAATATCGCTGAGTGACCCGCATCCATCTCATCCGGAGTGAGAGGAATTTTTTGAGTTTTTTTCAAGGCTTGTTGTCGACGTTGTTCGAATTTACTCGCCTTCTTCTGGAATTCACTCTGGAAGTCAAAATTAATAATTAAATCGCAATGTAACGTCAATCGATTACCCATGTGTATTCCTCAACCACTCGTTAACTTACTAATAACTGCATCGGATGTTGGACTATCAAACAGTGAAGAAAACCACTCAGAACCTTGGATGACAATTCCCTTACTTCCAACTTTCGATCCGAGAGGAGTTTCAAAACTAAACTAATAACACGATCTGAGAAACGCTCACTACTCGCAAATATATTTGTATTGTTCAAAGCAAATACTTTCACAAATTCCATCACACAAAGACGAGCTCTCCAAGATGTTGAGGTTGCTGCCTAAAATTCAATTGACTTAGTTATATCGCAGTAAGTCCGAATGTTCCCTCTAAACAAAAACAAATTTCTCAACTTACTTCGTACAGGAGATCTAACAAATAATCAACGTCTTTTGGCAGGATCAATGTTCTGGCAAGCCCGGACAAAGTAGAACCGCAGAGTTGTGAAACTTCTGGGTCTGGGTCGTAATTCTCAAAATGACAAAGAATTGGGATAAATCTATACAAAATCGGTGGGACACTTGTCTCAACATCCCAGCAAACAGAGAGGATCCACTCTAACACTGTAAAGTAAAATTCAATGAATTAGTCAAATTGGAAACGATCTGTTTCAGATTTTTTTGAAACTCGGTTCACCAGATTTAAATTTGAGCAGAACCTTCCTTGCTTCAGCATTCTCGATTGAGTCCTTGTCGTTAGCCAAATAAGTGGCTGCAACAGGGACGAGGTCTTTGAGTGCTATAAACAAACTCTCAATGAAGGGTTCGTATTTTGGGGCCACCTCACACTGCAATTCGACTGGCGAGTCTACGGACCACTCGAATACATCTCCCAATAATCTAATAGGAAATTACAAATTACAACTGTACATTTTTTTTTAACACACGTTATATTACTTTTGCAAACCTTCCGAGTTGATCTCGAACGCTGAGATAAGGAATCGGTGTATCCAAGAAGTGAACTTTGACCAGATTGAGAATCTCCGTGAAGATATCTCCCCCACGCCAATGGAAATTTGCAATCACATTGTCGAAGAAATGCATGTCCCTAAAGTTTAGAACAATTTGCTTCAGACAACGATATTATGTACTATTGGAAGTGGAAAATTGGAATATTTACTTGAAAGCGTCAACGGATGTTGTTTGAGATGTTTCCAAGCTCTTCACAAACCTCTCTTTCATAAACTCAATAAAGAATCTCATTTTGTTCGGATCTCGAGTTGCCTGACAAAGTGAGAAATGAAAAGCTTTCATTACAAAAAAATAATTTGTTCAACAGTGAACAGAACGGTTCGTTCGCGCGTTCGTGGGAAAATAGAAGGTCCACATACAATTAGTACATGTGACCAAGTTATGTTTTACATCAATTTCTGTAAAACAATTATTTATTTTTATTTTTGTTATCTCATTGTTATTGGTAAAATGGTCCGATAGTTGTAAACTGCCGACCTCATGAAAGAAATTGAGTAATATTTCTATTCTGGATTTTCTGAATGGTTGCACATTCTAAATTAACTAAATCTTACGTTTGGTAAACCCATTCCAGTACCCCAGTACATCATAGTTTCTTGGGTCACATGGTCAAGACAGTCATTTAGAATAGGCTTTAGTTCGACCCACAATTGGGCTATTCTTTCCTCATCCCAAAGCTTGATCCCAGAAAGAATGCCCGACAAAATATCCGATGCGCAACGTTGCTTCCACTGATCTTTGTCTGTTCCAAGAATCGGAACCATTGGGAGCAAAACCTTCAAAATACCTGGACCGTTGTTTCTTGTAAGTAACTGCAAAACATTAAAATCCAAATACTCAAACTAATGTTCACAACTCCAAAATAAGGCAGTGCCAGACGCAGTAACAAAATTTAATACCTTAATTATTTGAGCCCGCTTGTTACTTAGCCCTTTTGACTTTTCCTCTTGAGTCCAAACGTGAATCAATTTTGTAACGAAGTCAGTGCTTTCAAAGAAGTTTTGAGAAACTTCAAGAATAACACGGCAGTAGTCAGGCTGGTCGGTATAATCGAAATAGTTCTTTGGTGCCTGCTTTACTCTAAGAACAGCTGGCAAACCCGAGTAGCCATAGTACGCTTTGTGAATAAAGAACTCGGGAACCAGTTGGCTATTCTCATCAGTTATTTCAAATTTTCCTGTTTTGACCGCATCTCGAGATGACTCGGACTTATATTGAAGAACTGAATGAATTGATTCACCCTGTGAATTTATGTAAATGTATTTTATTATTATCTGGTCATATGAATCCTATATAATTTTCACAATGGTCAAGATGTCAAGATATACTAAGTTACCTCAGAAAATTTAAATCCAGTCCTTGTGTTGACATTCACAGAAGAATACTTTCGCTTGAAGGTGTTAAGAAGCCAACAGAGGGAAGCGTACGACGCCTGTATGAATTATACGTCCTCGTCATAAGTGTTTCGTCAGAATGGCAATTGATTTTTTTAAATACACATACCGTTCTCAAATCCACAGATGGGGAAATCAAAGATTCAAAGAAAAATTCAACCAACTTCTTAGGCACGGCAATTTTTTCAACAATAAGTACATTGAGCATGACGGCGCCGAGAACACGTTGTCGCCAGTGACTAAAAAGACAGAATAGGTCATACCGTAGGTTTAATTATTACAAGAAATTTGTACATCAAAGTGAGCTTCAACTCCGTGTGAACGTAAACTACCAATTAATTTACAAATTAAACACTGTACAAAATAAAAACTGAAATTTAAACGGTAGACAAATATTTACGGAAGAGGTAAAACTTTTGCTTACTAATTTCCTGAGGTGATGGAATCCAAGAGCTCTGATACCAAATTATGGTACACTTTCACATTTGCGTTAGTATTGATAGGAGTTATTTGACCTAGGCTAGTAAATTCGTCTGCACTCACGAGATCTTTTGCCAATTGTTTCGCCTTCGGACTAACCTGAAAATGAAAAGGATTAAGAATTAATAGGTGAATATAGGTACATAGCCTCGTGGACAATTTCCCTCTTTTCGCAGTCCATTACTCACATCCTCCTCCAGCGGAAAAAAAACGAAGTTCTGCGATATTGTCTTCCGTAAAGCATCCATGCATTTAATTATTGAATTCTTCTCTGAGAACGGGCTTCTAAGTACTGCAATCCACAGATTTCGAATTTCAACCCAAGAGTTCATCAATAAAGGCGAGGCCTTGCACGTCAGAATTGTGTACAATGCTCCCTGAAAGAAAAAGGAGTAACGCCATTACAATTTACAATATTAATCAAAACTATGTGCGGAGATGTTAATTCGCCTCAAAAGAAATTAGAAAAATAAATGTTAGAATTTAGATTTTTACACATGCCTTGTACTCATCATGAGGAACTCCGTCGACAAGTTTCTCCAGGAACAAGTGCGAAATAGTTCGAGTGATAAGATAACCAAACGCATCAACAATTCTGCAGAATCGAGCTTGGGCATTCACTCTAACTCTGGCGTAGTGGTTCACACACATTTCGAATAATTTCTCTAAAATAGCGTTGTGACTGTTCGTCCAAGTACTACAAGCTGCCGACCTGCGAAAGAACAAAATATTATGAAAGTTTACAGGAATGCCTCAGTTTACTTTAGAAAACAAATTATTCGAGTATGCAAGAAACTTCTGATTTAAGTAAACAATATGAAACACCTACTACGGGTATCCTAGTACGGGATAGCAATATCTCAACTTACCTTACGCGGTCTTGGTGAACACTATAGGTCTGGCTTATGAAGGATCCACGTGTGTTTTTCTTTTTTGGATTCAGCAAGTTTTGGAAGGAAGCCCCAGCGACAGTTTTGACTGGTAAAGCCATTCGGCGTTCGGCTTCAACTTGGGGAAACATAAGAGCGTCAAATCCCTAAACACAAAAAAAAACTCATTTAGAGAAAATTGTTTCCCGCAACAGAAAAGTGAAATGTTCACTAACCTTCACAAGGGACAAATACACGTCTGTGTCATCCGATTTAAACTGATCCAAGTAGTTCTTGATGTCAGAGTATAAATTGAAATACTTCTCCTTCACGTTCTGATTGGTGTTCGGAATACGAATCTCAATTTCTGGAAGTCCAAAGTCAAATACTTCTGGCGACAAATCCATTACTGTCTCAGTGCTAAGAAAAAAATATAACAATAGTTATCTTTTATTGCACTCAAATTGATTTGACGTGTATTGTGTTCAGTTAATTAATTGTTCCAAACCACTTACGATGATACAGGAGTCGTATCCCAGAACGGAACTAACATTTGAATTCCCTCTAATGCAGCTTGGAGAATATTGATTTCCTTTAGCAGGTATTTGTTCACAGATTCATCTAATGCGATCAATTGCCTTAAGTTCTCATACCTGACTGAGAATTTCATGAATACATCCAGAAATATGAATTTTGCCCTATGTAACAGGTAACAACAATGAAAATTAAGTCATCCCAGTAGTTCCTCTGGAACTAATGAATTTATGAATGGTATCTAAAATTGCAATCTCAACATATATCGCTTACCATTCCAACTCTTCGATACTTGGAACGTGCCATTTACATTTTATATCCTTCCGATCCAGAAAGATACCCCAATCCTGGAAACAAAATTATCATATTATGAACATTTTTTCCCATTATAAATTTATCTATAATACTCACGTTTATAGCCAAAAAGGCAGGATCATCGTAGTCGGATTCAGAAATTCTGTTCTCCAACGGATAGATATTCACTAAACTCTTTAGAAACTTTGAAAGAGCGCTTGAAGCAAATCCATACGCTTTCTTTCCATTCAGCTTCAACATGGCTGGAAGTGTTGCTTCTATATCTTTTCTGTATTTAAGCAATTCCGTTCCTGAAGTTTCAACAACCTTCAAACAATATAAAATGAGTGCCATCAAGAGACTCCGTTGGAAAAACATTTGCCAAAATTATTGCGAAAACGTACAAAAGAAAACAGGAGGAGATGAAACTGTAGATTTTTGTCCAGTTCCTCGTCGTCCAGAATATCATCAGTTATCCCTAATTGTATGGCTGAGCAAAGTTTCGGAAGTAACTTGGGCAATAAAATGTCAGGTCTCGCCTAGTTTTTCATTATTATCGATTATTTCATTCCACTTATTTTAGACAGAATTATACACTGGACAACGTTTAAATTACCACTACGAAAGATTGACAAACAGAAGCAAACAATTTCCCGGATACTTCCGTCTCAAGTGTCGAGGTAAGAGCAAAAGAGACAATCTTCTTCGAGGCGGACTAATAAAAATATTATTATTAGTAACTTTACATTACAAAGCATGACATCTTAGAAGTCATAAGTGGCTTACTTTACAAATTTGAGTTGATGACTGAATTGCCAGCCGATTAAAAACGGCCCAAAGGAATTTCTCCAAACTTTGGTCTTCTGCGTTGGCGGATAATCCTGGGGCGGTACGACTATCAGCCATTCTTGTATTTTCAAGCGTTCGATGCTCAATTAAAGACAATATGCGATCCAAAAATTGCATAATAAAGTCTTCCAAGCATCCAGTTTGGACGCATGCTTCACGAGCATCCTAAAATCGAAAAAAAAGTATGCTTAAATTATGCAACACCGACCAAATGCGCTACAAATTGGAAAAATACCTCACAAAATATTCAACAAAACAAGCAAATAATCATCATTCCATACCTCGTCCTCAATTTCATCACTGAGAGATGAACAGTCCACAAATGGAATCAAATTGAAGATTATGTGTATAACGCCCAATGCAGACAGCGTCTTCATCATATCGTTTGGATCAATCGCTGGCAGAAGTGACATGGCAAACGGAATTACTAACCGTCGGCCATCGTAATTGTCAGTCTCCCTTCTGCAGCTATAATAAAATATAAGATTAATATTATAATATATTATTATATTAATATTAATATTAATTATATATATATTATATTCAACAAAATTACATAATTCGCGACTCGTAAGATTCTACAAGAGAATATCTAATACTCACCTCACCATTGGGAGAAGAACCACCATCACCCAACGCATAACAATTAAATATTTCCTTGGCTCGGTTACAGTCTCGACTAAGCTTTCGTACCTATCATTATTAATCAAAATTAAATAATTAATATGAATCGAAAGTTACCTTCATGTAACGTAAGCGAATAATATTACTTCTCCATAACAGCGGGGACGATCAATCGTGGCCTAATGATGGACAAATTCTTCAGAATGAAGCCCGAGCTGTTCAAATCCAAATAAAAATCCAACACCAATTCGGACGTCATTTTCACGAATTCATCAATGTCTTCTTCTGTTAATTTTCTATCCTCCGGTATTCTATCCCACCACTGTTTCTTGCTATCCAAGTACCTCTCCCTAAAACGAATAAACCATTTATTGAGTCAATTTCGAAGTCACAAAGAGAAATACGAAATGCAAATGCAAATTGAATCGAAATACTTACTTCTTCAGCCGAGAATTGAAACCGTTAACCAGTTCATTTAGAAGAGAAGCAAGTGGACCTGACCAACGTCCCAGATTCAGGGGATTGTAGTAAGTTTCTACAGTTTCAAGAAAGTTCTTCAGATTCTTGATAGCATTCGGTCTATTTCCCTATACATGAAAACAGTAAAAAGGATAATTCTAACAGCAAGTTCTGAGTTTCGAGAATATTTGAATGTGGTATTGCATACCAAGGTAGAAATAATCCATCGTGCAGCTGACGAAGCGTCAAATATTTTCGTATGTGGATCGACTGGAGCATTCTTCTGACCTTTAAAATGTACGGGTAGATGTAAACTTTTAAGAAGACGCGAGTAGATTAGAGGTAAATGTGGGTCCCAATCGAAGCTTCCAAGCATTCTCCAAGCGGATCGTCCAAAAATCGCCATTAGTGTCTGCGTAAATGTAAACCAAATAGAGAATCAAAATATAGATAAAAAATTACTCAAACATTTCAACTATGCAGAAAATCAGAGCATATATAAAAACTGTCTACCCTTACCCACTCCCAACTTGGATGGTTATTCCAGCTATTTCCAAAGTCCAACAGTAATTTGATAAAATTATTCAATTCAACTTCTGAAGCTGGGTCCGAGTAAGGGAGGAACGCCTTGAACATCTCCAAACCATGAATCATCTTCGGGGAGGAGGGACATAAAAGTGGTTTAAAAGTCTCAATAACTTCTTCCAACGTATTCGACTCAAAATACCTGGATGTAATTTAAGTTCTTATCAGTAAACCCAAAAAAAAATCATTACATAGTTAAAATAACCAGTACTTACATATTGCAATGCAAAACTAACTCTTTGAGTGAATTTTCAATTTTCCTGGTGGATAAAATCACAAAATATAAAAAATTAGTTTTCTTTTTTGAATCTTTATTTACTGTGAGAATAACTTGAACTCACGCAGAAGCTGCCACTGAGAGGGTACATTTCCGATGATATACACATCGGTCCAATGTTTCGTACAACGGACGCCAAGGTAAACTTAGGTCTTCACGTCTCAGCAATTGGGGCTTCCTGTCAATGTCAAATGTGCGGAATATTTTAGACAACTTAAATAAACAACCAGCGTCGCGTCAAGTGGCAGAAATAGTACGACCATGAAATATGAGAACATCAGTTGTGTCAGGTCAAAACGTCATGTGTACTCACCTTAACAAGGCCTTTAGTACATCAGTTAATTCAACGACAAGGTACAGCGGACATGTTGGCATCGTTAAAAGCTCGAAGTAAAAACGAATAAGTTTCACATGCTGTTCCTTGTTGAACTTCCATCCATACAAATGTATATACCTGGAATTCGTAAAAGAAGACTTCAATAATGCTCTAAAAATACGCAGAGAAATGAAAATAATTTTTCATTTTGAAATATCTTACGTAGATTAAATTTAATTTCTATTCTTACGCTCTCAATGATTTCGTATACAAGGTCAACCCGAGCTGCACGTCATCATAGAGGACAACTTTCGATAAATTTGTCAGAATTTTATTGAGATACTGCTCATTTTCTTCTTTCAGCCCTGAATAATATGGGAGAAGCTCAAGCGAGCGATTTGGTTTTTGATGCTTGTCGAGATCTTCTTCTACGCCTGCATTGTCTGACGTCGGATCATCATCAATTTCCATTGGTTCCACATTTACTGAGTCCATAGCTCAATATTTTCTTGGACCCACACAAATCAGATTCTGCATCTGCACTACAATACAAAAGTTTTTCAAGATATTAGTAAACTGATTACGAGAGACAAGTACTACCGACACACACAAATTGACAAATTCTTGATAAATGGTAAGGGGGTGCGTCGACCTTGTTAGTTAGTAGTTACACAAAAATATATTACGTGATGTCTTTCGTTCGTTGAAATTGCAAGTGAAAAATTCTTATAAATATTGGGTATTATAATCTCAGTATAATTTATACTCAAATTTTTTGTATTCCAAAAAATATACAGAGTAAAAAGATTATGATTTGCTATAGTGGATTGTCAGTTGAACTGGAAATACTTTCTTTAACCAAATCCTTATTCAGACTCCGTTTCCCATCGAAACAAGAAGTTAAAATCCATGGACTTGGAACGTTATCAAAAATTAAAATACCTAATGTTGACTATTTAATCGTACTGATCTGTATGTGATACTATGAATTTAATTTTTATGTTGAATAAGGAGTGGTTAAACATATGGACGAAATACTAAATCAATTTTCAAAACTGATTTTAAATAAAAAATAATAATTAAAAAATTACCCAAACTTCGTATGTGTATTTGTAATCATTCACTGCTCCGTCGTCTTCCGAAAATTACTGGCAAACTGTTTGAAGTCTGATCATCACTCACTAGTCTTCGTCCGAACTTGTGACAGCTTTCCACTTTCGCACGCAACAATGACTAAGCAGTCTGTTTCTAAAATGATATGACGATTAATGACAAGTGAGAATTGAGAGGACTGATGGCTTACCAGTCATGCGATTGAAAACGATGAAGGTTGAACACTGGTTGGAATTTCAATATTGTTGATGACCGACAATTTCAATCCACAATTTAATTGGTAATCAAAATGATGACAGTGCAAATCCAGTATAGTAAATTATGCCACACGATGAAAACACAACTCAGAAAACTCGCAGTCCGCGCTCCCGGAACGAATAAATTGCACACAATTTGGCGAAGCATCGCGGAGCGAGAAATAGCGAAGCAAAATTGGTATTCTCACACATACATATTTCCTGCGTAGCATTCACAACCAGATATCCGCCGCCTTCGCGCAAATTCCACTGGAAAATTACATAAACTACTCCGCAGCGGCCGGAAATTCAGGGAAACGTGAGACAGGGTGAAAGTCACCTGCGAGAAAATTTTCACTGGAAAATAATTCACTTTCACCAGGTTGGAAGTCGGATGAATGTACTTTCTCCCAATTTCCTTCAGAATCTTATTAGCAAAATCGTAGAGTTGCCCATTGCTTCTCAATATAAACTGCCGTGAGGGTGTGATCCCTAGGGCAGACAGAGTGTGTTGATTACTTTAGTTATAAGCCCATTCTCGACAGGAAAATTCCGACAGCTACATAGATTGTTCACTATTCGCCACATATGCAAAGATGAGCGAAATGACGCTGATGACTGATCATGGATGACCTTATGGCGAATGTCAATTATTGGCTGGATTTCATATTTCTCTGTTGGTTTGTGACTGGTGTTACGACTCCCTCATTCAACCGAAACTGCGGTTTTACATTAGAAATTCAAATCCACCCAAAATATTACTCCGTGTGTGCCTGTGGGCAAGTCGGGGTTTCCCTAATAATTAAATTAGATAAACCGGCTTGTAAATGCATTACTAGGTTTATGTAAAAGTCCGCAATAAAATCGCCGCTCCCTACGGGACGAGTCCATACTTGGGTCAATTACTTCCATTATTATATTACATTATTATATATTATTCCATATTAATTACAACTACAAACTACACCTTCAAAAAGAATTGCCCATAGTTCCAATTACAAAAAGAATTAGCAAAGTTTATCCAATTAGAATTACAATCACAAATTGCAGTTCGAATTACTGATTTGAATTGATTTCCTTTATTTGTGTTGACTGTTGACATTAGACACGTCTTTGCATTTAGTAGTCAAAATCTTAAGCAGGTAATTAGATTTTTGTAACATCTGACTATTTCATCCGGCGGAAAAGGACTGTAGAGTACAAGTTGTACAACCAAGTTTAATTTGAATTCAACCACTTAAGTACGTGTGTCATAAAATTAATCAAACATTCTGAAAATCTGCTTCTATATAAAGATCGAGGCTTGAATTACATCGGTTTATGTATGATGGCTTCGTAGACATAATCAATCAATCAAAAGTCACGCCTGCATTCGTGGATGACTTTCGGATAATAAGGGATGAAAACTGTCGAAGTAACTTAACAATCGCCCCTTCAAGACTCTGCCTTCGGAAAAAAGATCGTTCAAATACTATATTACTATGTATACCTATCTAATACTATCTGCGATCTGCCATTTACAATTCGAAGTAGTTCCTCCCCACTAGAATTTGACCTCGAAATAAACAACACTACTTGGGATTACGGGCTGAAATAATTCATCATATTGATAAAGTATTATCAATTTTATTGTTTTTGTTTCCTGTTTAAAATCTACGTGCTTATTCTCTTTTCTTATTATTCTGGTTCATAGTAGAAAATAGTGCATTCAGCTGCGAAAACAAGGAGTGAAAGTAGTTATATGAACGTATGATTCGTATGTTTTATAACTTTGACACGGAAATAAACCTTATTTTATTCTATTCTATTCCATTCTTTCTGAATCGTACATTTACAGTTACTCGTCAGCATCTGTGAAATATTCTGTAAATCGTGAACAATAATTCAATTAATCTACATTTCAATTGAACTAACAGAATATTCTTTGAGACAGTGTTGGCTGGTCTATTTTTCTATATTCATGAACACACAATAACTTATCTAACAATGGAGTACTTTGAATCCAAAATACATTTGATATTGCATTATAATACTTCAATAGCTTGTACCCACTTGTGTGTACAAATGAAGTAATTAGACAATGAACATTAGAAAAAAATTATAACATGTAAAGGTTGTTCCAAAATCAAAACTTTAGAAATATGTCCGTGTAATATTATATAACATGTGCATGGATTCTGAGTGAAGAACTAAAATATAAATACAATTTTAAGAATTTACAAGCGGGCCTACATTCCGAGTTATTATAGGTAAAGTAGCAAATACCGGACAGCATTCCAAGTATTCGAGTTTTCTCGATAAACATGGTGGGATAGAATATATATATTATAGCGTTTTGTAATAGACTATAGAAATTTGGGAATGGAAATGCAATGCTAAATTCATTAACAAAATGTTACTTGTTAGTCAAAAATAATATAATGAATGCAGGACTAGAATAATAGCACAGTAATATATTATCTACTGATTGCGCATATTAGTGTACGCATTGCTCGGCGGACTGTTACTAAAACTTGAATTTATTGAATGAGCTTGAGGATTATTAAACTTTCCAACCTCTGTCTGAAAAAGAATTTCATGTATACGAAAGGTGCAGGAGGACGCATCCTGTGGAGACATCTTGTCCAGCTTGCTCGTCACGTACATACCGAACAAATAATTAGGACTATTTTCATGCCCAGCCGTACCCCGATCCAGAACTTCACGAAGTTTCTCGCTAATTATTGATTCGTGCTCCAGTTTAGAGAGCTTGATTGGTCTGGAGGACTTTGAGGTTTTGATTTTCTAAATTCAACACGCGAGGATTATTACGGTTTTGAAAGTTAGAAGTGTGCATTATAATTTAATTAACTACTGAGTTTATTCAGATTTATGGAGGACAATGAAAATTTACCATAGACTTATTTGAAGCTCGGTGCAATTAATTGCCTGTGGGAGAAAGGCTTAACCACAGGGCTATAGCGTTTGGTCTTCTAAGGAATCTTTGGCGTTTTCCCCAGATAGGAGTAAAAACGTTTAAAATTCATGGAAACGAATACTGCTGCTCGTTCCAGAGAAGGACTGACTGTGCATAATATGCACATATAGAGTAAACGATAAAGATTCATTGCAGAAAATTGTAATTTCTATTGAATTAATAAAGTGTCCCTTATAAATCTGAATAACCCTTCGTGAAAACAAACCTGGTCCTTCTGAGTAGGCTGCAAAGATCTAGATTCAACAATTTGTACTTCGGAGTCAACTTCGTCACTACTACTATCATTATCGATTGGATCGGATTTACGTTTATTGACTTGTGTGGACTCTGTCCCGGACGTTTCGGTAGCAGACACCAGCAACTCGGTTTCTCCTCCGTTGAATGAAAAATCCTCATAACTCTGTTCACTTCCCAATATTTGCTCGAACTCGTCAGCCCTGTAAATTAAATACAATTATTTAATTGGTAGGTAAAAAAGCTACAAGGCGCGCTCCCAGTTCGTATTGAATAAAACAATAGACAGAGAAATATAGTTGTCACATTGATCACGGACAGGACTTTCCCTCTAAAGGACACTAGGTCGATAAGTCATTACACGTGAGAATGTCACAACTTAGAAAATTATGAACTATCGTGTTACAGGGCAACAACTGTAGAACTCGCTTCTTCGATCAAACTCATCTTACGAGATTAGACTTACTGTCGTCTTCGTCTCTGCACAATGTGATTTTTTAGAAACTCCATACGGGATGCAATAGGGAAATTCTCTCCTGTGAAACTCTTTCCAATTTTCCCAGCCCTTCTCGCCCTCAGGCAGCGTCCAAATTTCTCACGAAGATATGTAAAGTGCTTGGAAGCTTCGTCACCTGAAAAGATCAGAATAATAAATAAATGTTTGTTTTTACAGGCTTCATAAATAGATTACGATTTTTCACCTGGAACTTTGCCAGACTAGAAACAATGAAATCTAATTAAAATTTACACAAACTCCCGACATAAAAAGGGCTAACTCACCAGTGATATTAAGATTCTTGCCAATGAGATTCCATGCATCTTGTTTGATGATTTTGTCCCGAAAAGCAGGTGACTCTCGATTGTAAAGACAAGGAGTTTGCTGGATAAATTGGAGTAACCTTTCTTGCATTTCAATCGTCCATTCCGAGACTTTTCGTCCTTCTCCGTGCTCATCCGTTGACTCCTCGTTCAATCCTTCTGATTTATTGTCCTCACTCATTTTGTAACACTACAAAATGACTAAATTCGATAATTCAATCAAAACTCAAAATATGCCTAGTTTTACAGTTTTTCACCTTCAGAAAACTTTTAAAAATATTGATAATTTCAAACCCAATAACAATTCCCGCCCGTTTAGCCCATAGAGTAGGCCAAATACAACCTCTATCTCTGGCTCTTAAATTATGACATTTTTAGTCATAATTTTTTCGTAAAAGTATAAAATCATTAGTTTCATTTTAGTATAAAAAGTGTTTGAAGAACCTCTGCACTTTCAATCGTTTCAGTGTAATCAGGTTACAGAATGTTTCTCGGCCTACTGTATTTTAGATTTTATAGCGATATATATATTTGCCAAATCCGCACAAAATGTATAGGTGTAATTCTTTACGATTTCTCGCAACCGTTTCCTGCATTTTTTCTCATTCATACAAAAAACCATATACCATGTATCCGTACCCGTAGCCCGTAAGTAGGAAAGCGAAAGATGCATTCACTTGTGTCCTGAAGAACGTTCCTATTGAAATCCAATGTTGTGAAGTTCAAAATTTGGAATTCTGAGGATGAATTGTGACAACGATTTGACGTGTATTCGAAATTCCGAATTATGCAGATTTAGCTCAATTCGACCATCCCTACAGATGCTACAAATACAAAGTCCGACAACTTTTGAGAAATACTTACAGTATTTATTGTACTGCAATATCACTGTAAACGTTTGCAAACGATCACACCATGCATTCACACTACACCATCACCACACTTCATAAATAATAGCTATGGATTTACGGTCTGCAGCTGCTCTTCGAACTTAATTTACTAAGGAAGCAAAGGAAAGGCCCACCCGAAAATAATTTGAGAGTATGAACTATTAGGCACCTTTGTTTTATGCAAGACAATATTTATTCGTCGACTAAATCAGTGTAATATACTGGTGTACTACATATAATAACTTAAATATAATACTTTATGTTAACAAAATGTGCCGATAGTATGATGGCACATTTCAAATGAGCAACAGCAACATGTAACAATTATCAACAACCGCAAGTCGTACGGTATTACAAGGTTAAGGTTAAGGTTAGAGCATTTAGTCATATTTTCACTTCTTCAATTAAATTAAATTAATTACTAGTTCAAGCTAAACTACTAATTATCTTTATTAGAACTTTAACTGTGAACGGTTCAAGTCTGGGGAAATAAGATTATTCTATATGAAACAAAAATTGATATTGAGATCTAAAAATTTTCAAAAACATTCAAAGACTGTGATCAGTGAAAATTATAAACGTAAACGTAAACGTAAGCACTAATGTATGAAACCCATAACGAACGGTAGAATTACTTTTTTTTTGTCAAACACGGGGAATATATCTTATCATTTGTGCACGCCAGCACTCAGCACGACTATACGTTTATGACGGCATAGAACAGTCATCTTAAAGGTGTCTTTTTAGAATTCCTATTTATGCAAAAGTTTACATAAATTGACTTAACATTTGTGTTATCAGGCTTTCTGTGATGAAATCTACTACACACTTCGAAAAATCTTCGAACTAAATAAGCCTAGCCTATCGCAATTAAGATTTGAAATGGTAATTGTAACAACGTTGTATATTGGCTGGTATTCCTGGTCAATAATGGGAGACTAGAGTGAAAATAAAAAATTACGTTCGTGCATCAGGCTTTTACCTGAAGTCGAGTGTCGAATCCGTCACAGCGACGAACTCTTGTCAATCAATACTTAAAGCACTTGACTGGAAGAAAATACCGAGTTTTGTGAATTTAAAGTTCCATATCAGTCAGTAAAGTCTTAAAAGTTGCTCGTAGGACGTGAAAAATATTAGGTTCCAGGGACCCATACGAAGCCATGCTGGAATAAATCCTTTATAAAGAGCTCGAAAACCCTCATGTCTGCAAATAAGTGGAAAACAATAACTCTTTAACTCGGCTTGCCATTAAAGTGTGTACCTTCATCTTCATAAAAAGACAAAAATTACCTGAAGGTAACAACAAAACAATGCCAGCTTCCTCTGTACGTTTTCCCTGGTTTCACCGGACTTGATTCCCCACGGTTTAACTTTTGACTCATCAGCCTTGTCTGTGAAAAGATTAATTATAGATTGAGATACATAAACAAAACACTAAATCAATACAAAAATGCCAATGCATTAACTTAGAGCTCACTCGTATGACGTCAATGGGTGTTGAAAAAATGACTGCTGCCAAGCTGGCCGCAAAACTCGATCTATTTTTTAAGAAACAATATTCCAGTTTCAATATGGCGAATTTTTTCTATCATAAAGTATTATTATTTTCTTACATCATGTGATTCGGTATTGCGTCATCTAAGATTCCGTTCTCTATAAAATACCTTTTGCAACCGTCGTAAACCGGAAGTTCTACAGCCGCAATAACTCCAGCTCTCTGAGAGGTTGGTCCAACGCCCTACAATAATCCCCAAGATTCATTATAGAATTCGATTAATTAGGTCGTCAATCGTCAAATTCTCAAATATAGATATTTAATAATTTTATCAATTGATCATCTTACTCTCCAAAGTCCAGCAACTCCTTCCAGCAAGTAAATCTTATGAAAAGAGGCAAATAGTGAACTGGTACCCGCCGTAGAAGAAACTTGCATTCGTACCTTCAACACGTCCGTGGGATTCGCAACTGCACTGCTTGCCATTCCTATTAAGTTTCAAGTTACACAAACACATTACTTCTGAAACCGACCAGTTTACGCTTGCGGAAACAAAAAAGTTGGTTAAACTTACCAGCAATGATTGCGCAGAAAATATTTGAAGTCACGCTTTCCTCTTCAAACACCTTTTTCAAAGAGTAGTACACACCAAACTTCAACGTCCCGTAAATTGACTGTCGCAATAAAGCTGGACTGATTCTGATAGTGAGAATATTCAAAATCAAAGGGACTATGGAATAAATTTGAACACGACTTTGTATAAAAATTAAATGACTGACAAACCCTCTATAAAGTGCAGAAATTCCCTCTTCTCTACTAATACGAAAAATGGCGTCAATCATACCCTTGTAGGGCGAACGGACGGGAGAAATACCACCAGAGATCAAATGCTTAGCTTGTTGTCCTTGAACCTGCAATCGGGTTTTCGTCGTATCTAAAGGAAAGGTTCCTGAATGCACAAATAATAGCATATTATGTACATGAGATACAATTTCAAATTTCATAATCGAGGGTTCGACCCACAATTTGTCTGAATTCAAAATAAAATCATACCTCCTTCAGCAATACAAGACGCTGCTCCACCATACACAAAGTGTTTCCAACCAACTGCCCGACTGACACCACCACTTTTCGGACTCATAACTTTCTCTCTCATTTCTCCTTCTCCTCAATTGTATTTCCAATTCCAACTTTCTCTTCAGTAGAATTTAATTAGAAACAGACTATTTTCAGACTCCATTTCACTTATCCACCCTTAAACGCAAC
>JAQFYE010001346.1:0-23645 GCA_034694305.1 Protaphorura glebata | reverse complement strand
TTCTTAAAACGCGGATATCATCTGGATTTCGAAGAAATGGAACAATCTTTCTTTTATGAAAACTTACATGCACTACACTTAGTTATAATATATAGTGTAAAATTTTGAAATCGATTGAATAAATTAAATTTGGTCATTGGAAAAAAAAAAAAAAAAAAACTGAATAAAAGTGGTCAGCATTTGTCTCAATTACATCGAATTGACATTGACCGGTGAACCATGCACAAGCATTATCGTATATTTTCCGTAGAGAATGGATAACTTTCCATTTAACATACCGAAGGTACCATCATTAAATACCCAGTGAAAAAAATTGACTTCTCATTTTGATGGAATTTTGCACAGAATCTATTTGCTGAGCTCATTAGTCTGAAAGGGCAAGGCGTAGTGGCCACTACTAATGATAACTTTTCATTGCGAAATTATTTGTAAATATCTTTAGATCTACACAGGACCTACCTTGTGACTTCTTCAGCAGTTGCAAATTAGCCTCGCGTTAGTTCTTTTCAAAATTTGAAGAAATTGATTTAGACTTAATTCGACTTTATTCTCCTTTAAAACTTGTAATGGGGTATTTTTGAAATATTCTTTGGATTTCCAAAGTCCTTCTGAAACCGAATTCAATATTAATTTCGAATTCCTAGGGGCTGAATCATCATAACATGACGTGTAAAATAGAGAAGAAGGGTTATGTTTAGAGCTGAGTTGAGCCTCAGTTCTTTCTGCCTCTACAACCAAGGGTTGTTCCCAACATTGATGAAAATTGACCGTATTATTCTGATAGATTCGTAATCACAAGCTTCCTGATTATCAAACTGTCACTAGACCATGCCATGTGAGCGACTGATGCGAGATTCATCCTTATTTTCTAAACTCTTGTTTTTGTTTGTGATTTATCATTCAATTCAAAATAATAGCTAAACATTATGAGTCACTAATTATATTTGTAAAAGAAAGTGATAATTAATATGATCAAGTCACAGTTGTTTGAGCGTCGTAAATGGGCGGACTGTTTCACCATAAAATAGAAATCACTTCAAAGAAGCTTGATCAATATTTTCTGTTACAAGTTTCTAATAACAAGTGCGCATTACATTTTAATCATTCATTCAAACATTACAAGGTAATAATGAAGAAAGACAGAAGAAATTCGGAACAGTCCGCCTGTAAACCCCAATCTTGCCCAATTTTCAAAAATAGTGAACACTGTGTGGAATTAAGGTATGACCGCAGCCTTGACAAGGCTTACAAGGCCAAAAAGTAATAGAATCCAAACGCCCCTGACACTTTGATTTTGACTTTGAAGCGGGTTAAATGTTCCTAATGATTTCCGGATTTTGATTTTCGAGTGACCTTCACCAGAAATGCGCGCATTAAGGAATCAGTACATACTTTCGTCGTCTCGAAGAGAGACGTAGGACAACATATTTTTACGCCGTATTTATTCCTCACTAGATATATTTTATCAAAACTAAATATTAGATTTAATGTGGCAAGTGTTTCTTCGCAAGGTGATCAAAACAGATTAATTGCCATGTTCAATTGTGACAATGAGTGTGTCTTATACTAGTTTGCAGGGCGATTACCTGGCTGCGACGACCGCCTTGGCATCAGCAAACCACAATGTAATATGCCCTCCCGAGACCAAATTGTCGCCTGGGAAGGGCTTCACTAGTAAGCTAGTACATTGACCAAATGTTGTGCTCTAATTTGTCATAAGGTAGATGGTACATGACACAAGACCCGAACTAAAAATTTAATTATTTCTAAATCCATGGCACCATGCCACACGATTATAACTATGAACTTACTATATGTACTACTATATTACTTCGCGAATATGATCTAATTTCCTATTTTAGAAACTGAAATGAGAAAATAATGAGTTCAATTTTTATATAGTTTAGAAACTAATACCATTATATAACTACAAGTTTACAACAACAAACCCGGAAGATCTAACGTTAAGATTACATAAGAAAAGATACTCTGCTCTGCTTCATTGGATTGATTGTATTACGTCGTGGACGGACACCACAC
This sequence comes from Protaphorura glebata, assembly GCA_034694305.1. Classification (NCBI taxonomy): domain Eukaryota; kingdom Metazoa; phylum Arthropoda; class Collembola; order Poduromorpha; family Onychiuridae; genus Protaphorura; species Protaphorura glebata. The sequence goes on along the minus strand of JAQFYE010001346.1, from coordinate 21,605 downwards.
TAATGGACTGTAATGAACTCTTTCGCATTTCTTCAAAGAATGAAAAAAAACTGAAGAAAAAAGTACTGGCTGAGAAGTGACCTAGTTATAGTTCAGTCTCGTTCACTTGGATGTGACTCACGTCGTGTACGCGTCCCTTGTCCATTCTCTTCGGCACTTTTTATAATCTTCAACGCCAACATAATAACAATGGCAAAATAGAGTGAAGGAATGAATGGAAATGCCTTGTGGGAGCTTTTTAAGAAATGCGATTGCTTTAATTTTTTCAATCTCAATTACCTACCCTGCATGAGATAATTTTTTTTTATTCATTTGGTCGAACGTACACCAACCCCTTCATTCCTATGTTTATTATGTTTGTAGTATGTGAATTATTATTATTCATGTATTTTATTTGTTAGTTAGTAAGTGTAGTGGGGCGCGTCATTCCTGTCGCTCTTATTGCAATTTCAATTTCATTCCAATTTCACTGCACTTCCCTTCTTATATCATTGACGACTTCACCTGCATTTCATCATTGTCTTTCATTGCGTCTTACCGTATTACGGCTCACTTTCTATCTCAATCTCGTCTACGTCTGGTTCTGGTCAAGTGGGATATCACTTAAGTTTGTGAGGGTGAAGTTTTTGAAAATATCTCTAAAATTTTCGTTCTCCGAAAAATAACCGTTAAACACCTCGGAAATAAGAAAACCATACAAGGTTTTCTTACATAAGCATGGCTTTATTAAAGGCAAGTGTGACATAATTTTTATACATAATTCTTGGCACTTTCTTTTATCCGAATTCTAATTTTCCCCGTAAATTTTGTGTTGAGAACCTTAGAGATCGAAATGTTGACAGGTTTATGGGACATCCACTTTAACCAAATTTCTTCGAACACATTTTTGCAGCTCGGCTCATAATTTTATGTAAAGTCAAGTCCTGTGTCAAACGTGATGAGAATACGAATTTTAATTTTGTTAAATGGTATGGGGATATTATGATCACGAAAGTTCCACATTTCCAAGCAATAATGCGCATTATTTTATTTTATTGTAAAATTAATCAAAGAAAGTTGTGGTTTGTGGTTCGACGTGACTATTAAAAGGGTAGTCACCCCATGACACTGCTATTCTCTAAAATCTACTGAACATGCCGAATAGATAATTTTGTTTTAGCTCTATCAAGTGTCATTGACTCTGGAATATAGATTTCTAATTTTATTAATGTCAGACAGAAATATTTTATTGCATTAATATTTTCATGATTATCATGATTAATCTTTCGTAGATTCCTTGAACCAACAGAGGAGTTAATATAACGTGCTCCGAAAAAATTCACTCCAAGCTTCAAATTGATTTCTTATCAGATATAAAATTAGTTTTTATAGCTTCTAGGCGAAATGAGTAGTTAAAAATTAAAGTCGTAAGAATTATAACACCTAGTAGGTTCTATGTCAAAATTTTGAAATGTAATTCCATAATCAATTCATCTGGGATACGGTGGAATGAGCTTATCTCCCATGCTGTGATTTTTACATTAAAGTCGTAATCCTTTCAAGATGGGATGGAAGCATATCTTTCGGACCCTGCATTTTTAAGATCGGATGAGTGGAAAAAGAAATTGACACGAACTCAGATTGTCCATTTGTCCAGAAGTATAACAGTTCATCCAGTAAAAAAGTTGTATTTGATTTCAGTTCGCGGTTGACTTTCTCCGTTATTCTCACGTAAAGACAATTTCGTGAATACGAAAGTATATTTTCATGATTATAAGATGCACGAATGAGCATTAGTTTTTTTTTAACTTTTGAGATACGATTACATACAACTTCATGTAACAATGTAGATTCATGAGTATTCAACATTATTGAATACCGCACAAGATTTGAAAGTCGAAACATGTGATTGCTATAATAGTAAATATGTAATGTTCAGTTAAAACTTTCGAAATTAAGTCAAGTCACTTCAGAATCAATGTGTTAATATTTGTGATAATGCATGAATAATCGAAAGAAATCTCACGAGGATTTATTGGAAATTTATGCAGAAAAAATAAGTTGAGCTAATCAATAACTTTTAGTTGACATATTGTGTACTCGGAGTCCTCACAGAAGCACTGGTTTTTGACTTTACGAAATTGTTCTAATTTTCACTTGTCATAAATTCTTTCGCCTTTTTTCAAAATAATGCATATATTTCTTGCCTTTTCATAAACTCATCACCTGAGATTATCTCAAAAACTATTATTATGAACTCTTCCAACTCTCACTACTGATTCGGGTTCAATTATATAAGAATTGGTATTTACGAAAGCAATTAAACCATATAAAGCAGCCAAGTTTGATTGTAATAATTTAATTGTTTTTCCATTCTTAGGCATGCCTCATCATTCTGTCAGCAACAATTGTATGGACGAGTCCAATCCCAAAACCACAACAAGGTGTTGAATTGGATGACATTTACCAAGCGTACTCACCTGGGCAGTATGCAAATGAAGGCCATGCTGTTCTCAAGACAGTCCCAAGACTGGTAGCATCCAAGGTACGTTCATTACAATAGAACACGGTGGACTCCCTGGGCTCACTCAAGCATTCCATTCATTACATCCAACATCTACATCTTATAGAGTAATTTATTTACCGGATATAATTGATTAATTGAATTAAATGGATGAATCCATGTAGAAACCCCAGGCTGATCTTGAGGCAATCCATTAAATTCGCGTGTAATTTTTTGTTTGGCAATTAATTATCAGGCCAATCATCAGAAAGACAGCAGTGCCAATCTTAACACGCCATGTCTAAAGGGCCATTACTTAACATCAGTTCAGTAAAACTTTCCAATTAGATATCCTAAAATATATTCGACGACTTTTGGAATTATGTGAACAAGCTTTCGAGCTGGGCGTTTGAGCGTTGAATTGTTCCGATTGTGAATAGTATAAGTTTCGAACCGATTTGTCAAGCACTCCACACGCAATCCAAACCATATTAAAATTTCCCAAATTTCAACCGTCTTCCCTCTTAGAATTTTTATTAAAATGTCGACACTTATTAGGAGTCAAATACCACTAATTGTAAGACTTTGAACTTCCTATCTTCATGTTTAACGATTAGTTTTACTTGAATAATAAATTATTGAACTGTTTGTACTTCCGATATATTGAATCCTCCGATCGCTTTGTTAGGAGTTCGATCTCTTTGATCATTGCTTCGCCAAATTTTTGAGCTAATGATTTTCTCTAATACATATAGTACCCAATGTTAAATGGAAATCCATTACTGATCCTCATAAAATTTAGGCTTAGTATGGCCCAGTGTTACGGAAAATGTCAGTCAGTTAATTGTTTTATTATAGTCAAAAATCCACAGTTTACACTGTTGTCAACATTCGGACTGGTTCTCTCATTCTCTCATTAATGAGAGACACCAGGCAGGTACGGTTTGACGGTTGTTTTAACTTTAAAGTGTTGTCTCTCTACTGGAGTTCTTCCCTACTACTGCTACTGGTGGTATCTTCCTTCATGCCAAATGGAAACCCGGACAATACTCTTCGGAAAATTAAAGACGATATCTACCTGTGCATTACGGCAAATTACTGAGAATATTTTATGAATTATTTGTTATAGAACGGACACGTATTGAGAGCGATTCCATCGTCAGCCCTTAAACGTGTGAGAATAGCAGGGCCGGAACAACAACCCTATCAACTTGAATCTCCTGTGACGTATTCTCAAACTGTTCCAGCCGTGTCAACTTACAGATCAAATGCAGCCTTAGCTCAACAACAACAACCCGTTTATTACGTCCAAAGAGCACCTCAACCGGTACAACAAATCCAACAACCTCAAAGACAAGCTTATAAAGCAGCTGCCCCGAGTCAACAAAAACCTTTGAGACAATCAGAAGAGTCCGAAGAGGAATATCCAGGCGACGTAAGAATTTTTAAATATTCAAAAGTTTTCTTCGAATTTAGAAAAGATATCACCATCATTGTATTTAATATTTAAAAATTGCTCTTTTTGGGGAATTTATTTTGAAACTTTGGATTTTCGTTTTTTGGGAAATTTTGAAACTTTATTTGAAATTTTTTTATTCTGGAGTTTTTTTTGAGAAATTTTTGGAGTTTATTGGGAAGAAATTTTTGGGTTCAAAGGGCTTGAGACCTCACCGATTTGATGTTCAAGTCTAACGTTTTATTATAAGTAAACTCGGGATCATTAAAAATTATGAGTGTTACCCTCAATATTCCTTTCGTTACCTATACGTCAGTATAGCTTTCGACGGTCAGTGACAATCTGTTACTTTCAACTCACTATTTTCGACGGTCAGTGGTTGTCTTTTACTTTTCTTTCTCTCCTTCTGGTCGCCTTTCGCATCTCTACTGCTCGCAGTTTACTTGAAAATTTGTTTTGTATATGAATGCATATCTGACCGGACTACACAACAAAACGGAACTCACATTGCTTTATTTTTTGATTTTTGAATTGACAGCCAAATCCACAATATAATTTCTCCTTTGATGTCAAAGACGACGATTTAACCAATTACCAGAATCGACAAGAGGTTAGTTAATTTCTTTTAGAATTTCAGCGTTACGCTGTTGTCAACAGAATATAGAGAAAGCCAAGGATCCTAAACAAATCAATCAAATTGATGCAATCAGGAGACAACTTAGTGAGGAATAAACAAAAAAAATCGAAAAAAACCTCAAGTGCGATGTCTATAGGAGTTCAACATTACCTACGGAACAATGGCTGTCGCAAACATGGCGGGTATCCACCCGACAAAGTTAAATTCTAAAATGTCTTATGTGAAAATAACCCTGGGTTCAAAACCTGGTTTCCTGCCCAATGTAATCAAATGGGATTACATGCTCCCTGGGTTGAAAAAAGTTAGTTTTGTTTATTCTTCACTGTGGGGTCTCCCAATTACGAAATTTGATTGATTTGTTTAGCCTCCCTGGAGAAAGCTATATCATACAGCAGCAATTAACTAATATTATACAGGAAAAGTACACACAACAGAAAACTTAACTAAGACATAATTTATATAATGTGGACATTTCTTTGTTTGTAGGAACGAGATGGAGGAGTCGTAAAAGGATCATACAGTGTATGTAATTGACTTTATTACACCATTTATGACATAATTGCTTTGATAATTGACTGAGTGTAATGAAATTTTATTATTTTGTTTATAGGTTATTGATCCCGATGGTTATGTGAGGTGAGTTATCAAGAGATTGCAAATTGTTCATGTTGACGCTCAGTAGTTGCACTACTGATCTGATTAAATTGAAAGTGAAACCATAGTATGATTTCTTTGTGATAATGTTCCCACGCCCGATCAGGCTAAATTTTGTTTGTTTGTTCTACAAATTCACATTTTTTTTGAATGTTTGACTACGAAAATCGACTTAGATTTTTACGACCAGACAGTTTTATCGTAGTGAACTTTTGTATTAAATCAGTTGTGCTAGGTAATGGCCTCTTTCCGATGCCATCTTAAGGTAAGTGCTTCAGTCCGAACACGCCAAGCCGATAAGTAGTACGATGTTTGAAAAATCCAAAACTAGTTGTACAAGCCGCAAGATTCAATGGACAATGTGCAAAATCAGTTGACCAGACAATTTTTGCGAATTCCGATTTTGGTTGTCATTACATACATTCTTTTCAGATTTTGAGTTTCAAAGACTTTGTTAATGTTGTTATCAGAGTTGGATAAGTGGCAATATTTAAAATCTAGCGACACATCAGTGCTATTTTATTTATTTAATTTGACGTATGGAGAAATATTTTCTAATTATGATTAAACTATTCTTATTCCCTATTCCATAAACAAGGACTGTTACGTATACAGCTGATAGCAAAAATGGTTTCCAAGCTAAGGTTACAAGGGAGCCCACAGATGTCAAAATCAAGGTACGTTTTTCATATGCATTCTTTTGTCAAAAAAACTTACGATTAGAAAATGTAATATCCGACTTAAGGCGAATGTAAATGGGTTGCAAAATAATATAACATGGAAGTCAACATATGCATATTCTAATGCAAGGAACTAAGAGAATACTACACATTTTATTTTAGTATGTGTCGACGTCGAATCCACTTCTTGAGTTTGTAAGGCTTTGTCTTTTCGGTAAAAAAAAAACTTGTGAGTGTCACCACATAGGGACCCATACCAAAATTTGTTTCAGGCAATCCTAAGATTTTGACCTCTAGTCGACCTTGTGAACCAGGAGTCACCCGATGCCCTTGGAAGACGTCGGTAGCCTCGCCAAAAATTCGTTTCACGCAATTCTAAGACTTTGACCTTTAATTGACCATATGACCCAGGGGAGGGGTGACCCAATAACCTCGAATGACGTCGGGACACATGCCAAAATTGGTTTCATGGTTCTTGCCCGGCAGAACGTCCCATGCCAAAATGACCAAGTGCCCGATTACGCTGAAATCGGGCGAACAACACAATAAGAAAACCATAATTTTTAAATCCGACCTAATTAGAAAATTAATTTGACTCTATTTTCACAGTTCCCTACTCCTACCGAATCCCCTCAAGAACAACCAGCCCAACCACAATACCAACATAGAACAAAAGTTCCATCTATTCGCACACAACAATTTGCGCAATATCCAGAAACTGTCCAGCGATACCAACAACCAATCGCCTATCAACAACCTCAACAAATTTACGCTGCTGGAAGTGATGAGGTTCAACCGACCTATGTCCTTCGACGTGTTCCAGCCGGCCATGGCCAATCTCCAAGAGTTGTCAAAGTTATTCGACGCGCTGTTATCCAACAATAAGTGAAAGGCAACTATTCCAATATTGTCACTTTCAATTGGAAACTCAGATAAAAAAAGTCAATAGAATTCAAATCGGAGAAATTTCTCATTTTCTCGACGAAAAAAAAAACATTCGATTAAAGTTGTAAAAAATAATCTCTTGTATTAGACTGCGGCTGTGTAAGTACGTCCGTCTCTTGTCTCTCTAAATTAAGAGTCATTAGTCGCTACTGCTATTATATATGACTTTACTCGTATAATTTAGATAAGACGAAGTGTGAGAAAAAATAGCAAAAAAGAATCGTATCGTCCCAACCGGCGGTACTAAAACTTTCACTTTTGTACTCGATCTGCATTGAAGTACATAATTGAAATTTACAGTTTGCTTGCGATGTATACGTATAGTTTGCAGACTAAAGAAAGAAACAAAAAATATGTAAAGAGTGAGAATATTTTTTATCACCCAGGACATGTGTGTTTTGCAGGTACAAATAACAGATGCTATAATTAGTTAGAATTCTGTAAGGCAGTTTTGTACTTTCTTGCATTTGCAATACGGTTACATTTTGTGCTGGTATTGAATGCCTCTCTAGTTCATAGTGGAAAGATGCACGATGAATGGTTTAATTTACATCATTCATTCATTGTAGTCATTAAATTAAGAAAATATGTAATTAATTATTTGGTTCAATTAGTGTGTAGTAAATCTAATGATAGAAAAAATAGTAAAAACATTTCCTTATTTTATATCTAAAATTTGGGTAGAGCGGTATTCTACGAATCCATGACCCGTTCAATGACAACTTTATTAAACTTTCAATTTGTAATAAAAGTAATGTCTTTGGAATTAAGGGTTTGTATTATCACAACGCTACTGCGGGATATTCACTCTCTCAGGCAAGACCATTCAGTCATTTATCACCGTTTACAAGCCATTGTACTCCCTGCATATAAGAAAAAAGTGGATCTCAAAACTGGCCAATGTTCTGAACAAAAAAGTTGTGGGCTGACAGACAAATTTCTCTCTCAACAAAAGGTGTGGAATTCTCCGAATTTGCAAAAAAAAATTGAGTCGAGCGTACCAGAATTGTCGATATTTTTGTGAATTTTGTGTAGCTGGCTTGTTTTCGGACAAAATATTTGACTTTTGATGAAACCCGGTTTTCGAATCAAGAAATTCGCCATTTCCGTCTCAATGTAATTAGGCCAGTAAGGTAAATGAAGAAGATTGTCGTTCTCAACAGATTCTCGAAAGAAACTTTCTTAGATGTGATTGCTATACCTATAAAATACTCATGAATTGTACATCGTTGCTTGCTTTTCGACTCGTGGAAGGTACCCTGAGATGAAGGAAGAAACCTTAGTGGAGAAGAGCCTAAATGACTGAACCCAAAATAATACGGAATTCATATTTAGACTTCTCAACAATCACCATCTAGGCATGACCACATCGATATTACAATTGTGGTTTACATCTTCTGTTTCACGGCAAAGGACAAACATAAGAATGTAGCTGATCTTTCCGAGTTAAAATAAATAACTCTTAAGCTACAGTAATGATATTACATAATTCGCACTGTTGACTGGCAGTGTGCCATTTATTGTTATACTTTCGAAAACCTTAACCTTTTAGCTGTTCTGCTCACCTTCATTTCTGATTACCATCCGTGTTAAAGTCAAAGGATGGGAGATTTTCCAGTCAAGAAGTTTTGTAGAACAGCGAAAGCGGCAGTTACCATACCATGCATTGCATGTCACTGTACCACTCAGATCTGCAATCTGCACGTTGGTAATGATTTCTGTATTGCATTGCATGTAAGAATACATACACAAAGATAACTTGATCTCAAAACTCAGTAAAGCAAAACCCATAAGTACCAGCATAGCATGACCAGCAAAAATCTCAAGCAAACACGACTTACGATTCACATAATAATATAAGTGATATATGTCAAATATGCTAATTGCACGCAGTCACCAATTTTATGCGCTCAAAATGTTTCAAATACTTATTTTTTGGAGAAGTATTCAATAAATGGTTAAAAAATGAATTCGTTTAATTTTCCAACGTAGAATTCCGTTAATTTCCTTATTCCATTATTTCCATTTGGCAGCAAATCTATATTGTGCCAAGAGCATAGCATGAGAGACCGTAAGCCGGTGTAATTTGCCTGAATTTCTTAGAGATGACTATTTATTAATTAATATATTTTTATATATTAATATATATAATTTATTTTAAGTTATCTATGTTTTATTGTAAGAGTAACTTGAATCTTTGAACTAATTTTTTTTTAAATGTACGAATTTAAGAAAAGTGTGGGGAAAAAAGCACAAAAGTCGTCAAATAACCAGGAAAATATGCTTATTTGGGCGTAGGAGAGCGTTTTCAATCTTACTTCTCGATCCTTTGCCCTTCACTAATGTAAAGATAAGTTACTTAGTATTCGTGCTGTTAATCTGATCAATCCATTAATTTAAGTTGAAATTATTTTCAAGTGTTTTCATAATAAGACAGTCAATGAGCGTACTTGTATTTATGACTGCGTTGAAATATCACGTTAATAAAGAAACAAACAAACAGACCTTAGAAATTAGTTGAGGATAGCCAAAGTTGAGATTTTAGAAATATTCAATACCGTTAATGGAAACCCAACAGAATTAGGTGAAGTATTACATAAATAATTAGGAATATTATACATTGAATTCTGAAATTAGAGAACAAAAAGTTTCACTTTATTTTAACAATTATTCTGTTAGTATTGACGCATATCACTTCGCATCTGTGTTTGGCAAACTTTTTTATTTTGACTATGCCGTTATATTGAGTTTGGTGATGACATTGGATGGTCACGCGTTTCCCCCTTCGTCTCATTTAATCTAACTCTCCAACTTAACTCTCTTCATTATTTTGTTTAGCACCATCGCTTTTCACATCTAATTGTAAGTTGGATAATAAAACACTGTTCTGAATAAGCACATATGTAGTTTTAGAGAGAATTAAGGAATTAACGCACTGCAGGGGAAAATGATTCATCCCCTTTCATTTTCTCTCTCTCTCTGACAAGGTACAATTTTCTTGTGTAACATTATTTCAGCATTTTTAATCATAATTTTTGAAATTTAACCGCCAATAATGGCATTTTAATGGACGCCAAACAGCATTCGGTACAATCACAATCCTTCATCTTTCGCTAGAAAATGCGTTGAATTATCTGTCAGAATATTTCAAAAAAGTTTTACGATGAACCGAAAATTAATTTGTCCCAATTTGTCTCTGTAATCCTCATATGGATGGTCCATTGTAGGACAGTAATAAGTTTGTCACTTTGCTATGAGTACTCTGCAGACATGCATGATGCTTTCTCCATTGGAGTTTACCATTGAGGTATTTTTATAGATGGAATGAAAATCCAACCCATTCTCTACAGAAAAGAGACGATGTTTGACCGTGTTACCAGCGAATGTCCATCAACATGCGTGTTTGCCTTGGTACATTCGTAGAAGTACACCCCAAAATCTATTACGATTTTTTATCTGAATTTAACACCATGTGCTGTACCCTGTCAATATTCATTGTTAAGGGTGACTGAATTGCTTTTACTTGTAATGAAAGATTCGTTATTCATCTTCATCTCTACAGCTTTGCGTACATTTGAAGTGTTCCATGCATGTTCTCATACAAGTTTAAAAATTTAATGTAGGTTTATGTTTGATGTTTGGTTTTATGGGGGTAATGCAAAAATATATGTATATGAATAGGGTGGCATTACCGACCAACCGTTACCGTGCATTAACATTGAAATTGAGTTTATTTGAAATTCTTTTGGTCTTAAGATGTGGAAAAAGAGAGAATTCCTATAAAAGGAACTTCGTCACGAACTCATCCTTCATTATTTCTCAGCTACTCTTAAGGTTAAAAATAAGTGAAAATCTGGTCATTAGATATTGAGTTTAAGTTTTGTTTTAGTTTTCTTGTTTTTCTTTTACTTCGGTGCAGTGACTTTGTTCATAAAAATGGTTCACACAAATATTACGGTAATACTCATTTTAGTTCAAAGTTCACTATAATTCGATTTTAGAATCGCTGGAATTTAGCATTGTATCCGATTTGTTTATGAACACAGAAATATAATTCTTTTTACATAGCCAAATTTTTTTTTGATTTCTACAGACAAATTTAATTCTCATTGCGGCCTTCTTAACTCTGGCCGCGCTTCTAGTCAACGGGTATCCCCAACTTCAATTTGATGACGTGAGAGAAAGTCCAGACGAAGGTACAGTACAAAATAATGGTCAAAATAAATTATGATAATATTATATTATATTGAATTTTAAAGATAGTTATAACCAATTATTTTCATAATACAGGATTCAAAGAAAAACTTTTTGAATGCGTATAAATATAATGTCAGAAAAAAAACGCAGCCGCAGCATTTTCTCGATTTGCTTATTATCATTATACAAAATATAAATTCGAACCAAAAAACCAAATGAATATCACATATAATTTTGTGGTAATGCGTTTGATTTCAAATATGAATAGAATATTCCCAAATATAATATAATAAATTGTAATAGTGCTAAACCGTGGATTTTAGGCGGAATTCCAATGACGTCTCCGACCTGAAATTTGAAGTTCAGTTTCATCCGTTGTAATCAGTGCTTCTCCGTACTAAATACTGTAGAATTTGCATAAAATAGTTGTAGTATTGTATTGTGTAGAAAGAAGTAACTGGAACTTAATTTTCTTGTAGTATATCCCTTATAAAATTGAAATCATTATTAACATCGCGGTATACCTTTAGTGATTATTCTATGTAGAAAATCAATATTAGTACTGGCTAGTGTATTCTGGCATCATGATTCTGCTTTCTCGGATTCTTTTTATATTCTCTCATAATTTGTAATGAATAATCTGCCCTGTCCTTATTAAATTATATTGTTGTAGAATCTTTAACTCGAACTCGTCGAGGATCTCAGCTTCACCATCCGCTTCCTGAAGGAAGTTATGGACATCATCAACAAAGTTATCATCCACCCAGTTATGGGTCACAAGGACTTGGCAGTAGTAGTCAGGGATTTGGACATGGACATAGTCAGGGTTTCGGACACGGTCACAGCGCAGGTCACAGCGCAGGTCACAGCGCAGGTCACAACGCCGTAGGCCCAGTTTTTACGTTCGTACGGACTGACTACAATGGGAACTTTCAATGGGGAGTCCGCCATAAAGCTGGGGGCGGTGGAAAGGGTTGGGGTCACTGAGAAGGACATTAAGTGATAAGCGAACATTGACATTAGTGACTTGACAAACTGATATTAAGACATTAGACTACATTGGACGACCGAAACTGACTGGACGATTATGCGAAGACTCACAAAACTGCTCAAAATTACGTTTTACAAGACGAATTACCGAATTCGGACGAAGACTTTGCTTTTTCGTGACTGCGCTTGCTTAATACTATGCTTTCTTAACAATGCTTTGAATTTGACACACGCAGTGGCTTACTAATTTACTGACATACCCACCTTTGCAACTTAACTTGACTTTACACATATGATTCTGGAAATCCGTCTTTAAAAATCTAGTCAATTGCACTCTGAGCTTCAAATATGACAGCGGACAGCGACAGCTGCAGCTAATTAGTATCTAATTGACCACCACAAATAATACTCATTCCAAAGACCTAAAATGCTTGGAAGGGTTATAGATTTGCATGCATGTGCATATAATGAGTTTGACAACTCATTACTAATTATGATACTAACTCGGAGCTTATTGTAAAAAGAAAAATGATGCTGATGCTGTAAATTTGTATAGTCTATCGCTATCCTGCAATAATTCGGATTCGAAGAGGAGATGATCACGGACACGGTCACCATGGCTACGATTATCTTGGCCCAGTTTATACTTATGCCAAAACTGATTATCACGCTAACTTCAAGTGGGGTAGGTTTAAAAATTTTCGCAAATGAAATGACTTGTGAAAAACCAGGATGACATCCACATTAATTTGATGTAATTGTCATGTTCATGTAATACGTAATTAATAACACTGGGTGTAACGTGTAATAGGTGTCAGACATCACGTCGGTGGACCGCACGGATACCATGGTTAGACTCAGAACGATGAACGTTTTTCGCAAAATTACGTAAACAAAAATTCAAGTCCATTTGTTTTGAACTTTTTGATCATGAAACCCGTAATCTACCACGCTGTGTTAAGTGTAAAGAGAAATATTATACTACTGCTTGTTAATACAGATTGAAAATATTCATTTTTGTTTTAATTGTTGATGTTATCGAATATTGGAGTTGATGTTAACTAATTTTATGCTCCGATCATCGGATTGAATAAAGTCATTTGGAAATCACTTTTGAAATCTGTTTTGAATTAATTACACTAATTCATTTCAATAGTTTCGTACATTATTGCTCTAATACTATTTTGCTGATGAACTAAATTCTGTATGAAGAATTCTGAAGTTCCGCTTTAAATTGTTAAACGAAAACATTGTACTTCCATGAAAACTTAGTTTACTCTTCATGGACTTGAAATTTTTTAAAAAAAGTCGCACCTGCAGCCAGATTTCGATTACCACCTGAAAGTTTTCTTTCGACCAATTTCTAGAGTTTGTCTAAACTTAGATTTTCAAACCATCTAATCTGGTTGAAGCAAAAAAATAATAGAATGAAAAAGTGACTGGAACTGGACCACGCACACACCGGTGCGATTGGCTGACTTCGTGATATTATATTCAAGACATTGACCTCGTAAAAAAAAATAGTGGACTAACCTTATTTTAATGTGGTCAGCTGATGACATTTAACAAAACTGAATTGTTTACTTCCAAAAAGTATCTGTGTCAATGAATATGAATTAACAATCACTTTCTCCAGGATTTATCTCCAGTGCTTTAGTTCATGTCAGGCAAAAATTAAAAATGTGGTTCGTACGTGCACAGTAATAAATGTAATTCTTTGTTTGTTTACTTTTAAATTCAATTTTAACACATGTACATGTTTTCCCGCTCGTTCGTAGCGGCAAATTTTAGTATTCGAACTTCCAGTTTACTTCACATAACCCCAATGTTCTTTTTTTCAGGCCAGATTAAAATATCTTAATTTAAAATTTAGACAAGGTTAATATAAATTTAGATTGATCTACTGCATACTGGAATGAAGAAATCTAAATATTGACCTTCAAGTAACAACCGTGGGCGGAACTTTCATGCGGGCATCCCCAATTTCATTTTGATTGACCTAATAAGGTTATCCGAGCAGCTCGGAAAAAAATATTTTGAATTTCGATACACCCTATGAAACCACAAAAACCTTACGGTAATTGTGGAATGTTATAATAAAAAAACGCTTAAATGCACACGCATGTACGCTTAAATGGATTTCCCAATATTCACGATTGTGTGTGACTTGCGACGACAGGTCTGTATCGAATAGTGGCGTTGGCGTTCGGCCTATGCATGTATGAGTTGACCATTCATTCCCAAGTACCGAATCTTCGGGATATTTGATATTATTTGGCCGGACATATTCGCCAATCTAAATATATTTGGCCTCTACCATGTTATGTAATTCCATGAAATGGCGAATACTGAATATACGGTATTTGCTACTATTCGAAGGACCGAATATTCAGTACATCCAGGTACATCCAAAAGTCAGTAAACGTTTTCTTCACGCAACTTTTCAGTTGCGCTTTTCGTTGAAAACTGACTAATTTCCACCAAAATCTACGGACTGCGTGCTAAGTGTCATCTAAATGCGACAGAATGAACTGATATTTGGGCTTATTGGCGTTCGCCGTGCGCCGTCTAATTCTTTCCTTACCCTGAGCTTGTGCTTAATTCACGGCATCGCGCGCGCTTCGCGGAATCCTCCGTTCTTTGAACTCTTCCGTCTCGCCCACCGGTCTTCACCAAAAAGACGCCGTGGAACAGCGCAACCCTTTCAATTACTCACATTCAGGATTATTCACACACTCACTTCTGTCCTATCTGCTCAACTTTGGTCATTTTTCGGTAACTGCGTCTAATTTTTAGTTTAAACATTTGACAGTTGAAAGTTGATTTAATTTAATCAGTGTCACACAAATCAAGTCACAAAATAAGTGAAGAGAAACATCAGAAGTGAATTTGGTCATTTGAATTTTCAATTTTGATTTAGGTAAGGCGTTAAAAAATGCACATATTGATTTTCGGGAGAAGGTTCGACTAAATTAATTCAATATTCAAGCATCAAGTGATTTTAGTAATTTTAATTAGTTTATTCATTAGTGAATAATTTCTCCGGACATTGTGAATGGTATCAATTCAGTGGTCAGTGTCACTACTGTGACTGTCTGTCAATGCAGAATGCAGTGGCAAGTGGGTGGAAATTAATTTAGAAAGCATTCATTTTTGTTTAAGTTGATAGCAAAAGTTGAATTAGCTGACGGACCAAATTCAACGTACACGTACACTGTACACAATGATAGTATATGCATATGGTATTTCCGCAATCAATCATCAATTTCAAAAAATCATTTCATGCATTTAATTAAATGTGAACTTGACAATCGGTTGATCGGTTGTTATTTATTAACTATTGATCGCTTGTAACTGTTACTTTTACCGTGATTCTTATTACCGTGATTACTTTTGTCTTGATTCGTATGTCATTAAATAATTTTGCTGTCAATTTAAGGACCTGTCTTATATGTATGGGGCCTAAATACAAATTCAAATATGTTTTGTGTTCGTATTTCCGAAAACCCGTTTTGTCCACGATTTTCATGTTTGATGGTTTTAGACAAATTATCTAGTCTCACCCTCGCCTCGTTTACAGTGGAATTTTATCACGTGTCCCCTTTTACCAAACGAAATTGGTCTTATTTTCGTTTCGTATTTTTCTTATCTTAAGCTAGATCGTAGATATGCTGATGCTGTCCTCAGTGGAAAAGACGATTGAAAAAATGCTCTCGTAGTTTTTCGTCTTGGTCTTGTAAAAGTAAATAATTTTGAAAATAGATTTCGAAAAAATAGTTGAAATACCTAGTTAAAATAGTGGAAGTTGCTGAGTACGGAATATTAGGTTGATTATTCCCACAATCTCATTTCATTAGAACGTCATGTCAGATTTTCCACACGTATTCCGTTACGTCTAGTCACTAGTTTAGTATTCAAGCCCAATGTGTATTTTCGGCTGTCGGTTTGATTTTGGTAATTAAAAATTCATGAACATTCTAAGTAATATTTACTACGCGCTTTGTGTCGTGCCCAATAAAAGAATAGATATTTCTTAGCCTTATCTAGGCTCAGGCTCGGTTACCTTGCAAGGAGGATGATTGGGTTGTGAATTTGTGATATCTGTTACAGGAGTAACTATTCATCAATAAATAATCGGCAGGATTTTATTGTACAATTAAAATTTGACAATGATTACAAAATTATATTAAATCGAAATCACAACAGTTCACTGATGGTAAATGGACGACTTCTCCCTCCAGGTTATAAATTCACTAATTCTCTGAGATTAATTTTGTGGCGCTTGTTTTAAACAATTATTATTTTGAGGCATTCGTAATTTATTCAAGATAGCCATCGCTAGTGTAGTAAGTGAAGCTCATGTTAAACAGTGATTTAAAGGCTCGGCAGTTTTAAGTGTACATTAAAAACGATAATTGATAAATATCTTATATCTTCCTTGAGTGACTTGGGTGGGTGCACCACATAAATTACAACTCTCGTATTCAACATCGAAATAGGTCTAACAATATTTCCTTAATTCCTTTGTTGGTCAATTGAGGATTCCAAGTTTGAATTGTAACAGGAGCTGCTAAATCCCAATAAATAATCACTATCCAAATTGTGTTAGTATATAATGAGTTTTACTAGTCTTGTACATCAAGAAATGTTTATCGGATACTCGCAATCTCTTCACTCACATTATCACTTCACTACTTATTCATTCTTCCGCTTTAAATTCCTAAATATTCAGGCTGCCATTTGTTCATGAGTATTATTTCTTTCAGGTAAACTAACTTTGAAGAAATGGGAAGTCGTCGAACAGCACTTTCGAACTTCGATGCATCATTCAGCCGCCGTCCTACTTCTGGAACAGCTGGTGCATCGATTTTAGGTGACCCACCTGGTAGGAGACAAACAGGTCAAAGCTTTGGAAGTTATGGAGGTGATCGCGATGGTCATTATGGTGGCGGTGGCGGCGGCGGTGGCGGAGGAAACTCAGCATACAGTAGTGGTGGAAGACGTGAAGAAGCCTCCCGTTATGACTATGGCCATGGGGAGTCACGAAATCAGGAGAGACAAGGAAGCGGTGGACTTGCCTATCAAAATGTTTCATTTGTGCCGCAAGGGTTAAGGCCAAGGGAATCTGGCCAAACTAGTGGCAGTGGCATGCGTCAAGAAATGTCACCGTGGACGACAAGTACGAACAGGAGATCACCAAGCCCGATTAGGCTCTCCAACTTCAATCGTAATTTACTTCAAAATTAACTCTGCACTGATTTTGTTTCTCACTTTTTCCTTTTATTTCTTTGTTTGTGAATCTTAATTTCTCGATTAATGCATTCGTTCATGTGCCTTGTTACGAAGGAATTGCGAAAACGACAGTTGAAGAACCATAATCTTTTTCTTTTAATCCCGCTAACACAATCTTCTCGAGTTTTGACGATATTTATTCTTAATTATCTTAATGAAATTTGATAACATACACCGAACACCGTAAAAGTATGCTTGCTTTGTTTTCTAGTAAAGTTATTAGAAACTTTAAAAGCATCTGTAAATCTTGCACTGGTACTAGTACTAGTACCAGTGGTACCAGTAATTCCGGTTATATAAGTCTTTGCTTTCATTCAAAGGTCGACCCTCACCGCAAGATTCGAGAAGCCGAAATGAAACAAACACATGGAGCACTTCTCGTGGATTTGAGGAATCTATAACTCCTTTCAAAAATCCAATGCAGTCTCTGGCGATGAGTGGTTTGAACTCATTGGGACACACCAATCAACAAGGAAACCAACCAGTTGTTATGGTCGTCCCTCAAGCACAAGCTGGTTCTGCTGTGAGTTACACATTTTTGTTCTCAAATAGTCATTACTTTTTTAAATGAAATAGGAGTTATGGAGCGTTAATGGGTTAATCACAAATGATCCACGGCTGCAATTTAGTAGCAATTCTTGATTATGCCCCTCGGTGTGTGATTGATTATGATTTATTCACCCTCCAGGGAATTATGGGAATGAACCCTTTCAACGTTCTTCAGCGTGGTGGTGGTCCAACACCAATGCAAGTGATCCTGGGAAATTTGCCAGCGTTTAATTCTGACGCTTTCGGCCAGGTAACATTTAATTTGTATTTGTACATTCTACTCCTTATCGTCACTACACTGTCAGAGTTGGGCCTAGTTGAAAGCGGAAATTTTCGGCTATTACGTTTTGAAATTCGTATGCATCGATGTTAGCCGTGTTTTATTCGTTTGAATAAGTCGAATGAAACCTCTGCTTGGTGGAGTTTCTGATGAACAACTTAAGGACAGCAAAGGAAATTCGACCGGCTTCATTACAGATTTTAAGTCTCGTTCAAGAGAAGTTTAAATTGATATGTTCCGAGCTCATTTCGTAGCTCTGAAACGAGGACTTGTCAGTATATCAGCTTGCAGCATGTCTACACTCGTTGGAAGCGATCAAGAATCGCAGTTGGAGGTTGGATGGGTTATTCGTATTTGTAGTGACATTTGACTGATGCACTGATGTTTTTCTTGTTCTTGGATGTCCGTAGCTTGAGTCGATAGATTCCCACCGATGTTGCTCTTTGATTGGAACTTCTAGTTTCCTTCCATTGAGCCTTAAAACAACCTAAAAATCAAAATTACAAAACTTGAAATACAAATCAAACAAATTATTTGTGTTGTTGACTTGAATTTCTTCGTAACGAAAACTGGAGTTCATTCTGTCATTACTAAAACATTGACACACTAAAGGGTCACCGTGTTGTGTTGGTGTTCTCTTTCATCGAGTCACTACTCGAAGAAATGTTACCACCATGTCTTCCCTCCGAATTGGGACTTCTGACTTCCAAGTTCTGATTAGTTTTATTTGCTTTCCTAACGTTGGAAATTTTTTACCGTCTTTTACCATTTCGGTTTACGCATTGTCTCTCGTCGTATGCAAACGAGAAACTAAATGTTCGAAAAGCAAGTTTGAACAGTCAATGTTCGATCATCAATTAGTTATCTGGTTTATTGACTTGTTAGCAATTGCTCACGGCAGCAACAAATGCCCAACTTGGTCAAATGATGGGAGTCGGAGGCGGAGCTGGCGCTCAAGGCCGCCAAGGTCAAGGAAATCAATTCAATCGTCAGGCATTTGATAGAGATGACTCCGATCGCTCAAGAATCGCACGACAAAGAAACAGTCAAGGAGTCGGAGCGTCTTCGGGTCGACGCCCTGGCAATGACTCCATGAGAAATCTTGTACCTCGGAATATGAGAGGTGGTAACTCGACTTCAAATGCGTCTGATCGTGGAAGGAAAAGGTACATTATAATTAAGCCTGTTAAGCATAACATTTTACTTGTTAATAATTCCCATCGTATGCGCCTGACAATTTACACCTTGGAAACACACATAGATTTAGTTCAGTAAGAACACCTCTGTGCCTTCTGAATTTTGGTTGTCCTTCGGCACTTCCGCTTCCAGGCTGGAAATGTTCATTTAATCGAAAGCGTAAAGCGTACTGCTTTATAACAAAATATTTGGTAAGCAAACTATCCTGGTCGGACATTACAGTCATTCCTGCGTCATCAAAAATCGACTGTTCTTCTGTCGATTGTTTTGCAGTTATATTTTTGGTCTCAATGTGTACCGCTTCTCTGTAAAACTCGTCATTTTTATGTCAAAAGTATAACGCTTGTGTGTTAGATATCTGCCAACTATTCTTGTAAGATTCGATTCGTTTTGGAATTACATTATTGAACGAAACAATCCACACATCACTGAACCAAACTTATGAATATCTCGCGTAATGCGTTCCGATTGTGGGGACATTGCTATCCTGTGCGTAAAAAACTCGTCTGGTTAGACGAAACATTCTACAGTAAAATACAGTCAATATACTAAACTTCCCAAACTTTGAATTCATAATTTAATCGCTAAATTATGTATATTAATTGTTTTAGTTTATGGCATATTAGTAACTCATTTTCATATCAAATCTATTTATTTTAATAATGAAGAGGATTCTCGGATCGTCAAACTAATGATGGGGACACTAAGAGATTCCGACTTGGGCAAAATCAAACTGGAAAATCTGGCAATAGAGACAAAGGAGGTAAAACACCAGTATCTTCTACGAAGACACCTCAAACGCAGAGAAATAACAAAAAGTCCAGCAATAATAGTAAGAATGCAGCTAGTACATCTTCTCCAACGAAGGGAAATGATACAAAGGCGAAGGCGGAAAAAACAGAAAATACAGAGCCTGCGAAAGAGAAGGAGAAAGCTGAAGTCGTAGAAGTATTGGATGACGAAGAAAAAAAGGATTCTGCCGAGGCGAAAGAAGACGAGGTGTCGTTGTCACCGAAAAAGACAACAGAAGAGAAACCGAAAAAGAAATCCAAGTATGAAGAAATCCCCGCAGAACTTCTGGTGTGCAAGATATGTCAAAAATCAATGAATGATTCAGGGGTAAGCCGTCTTTAATCAAAGTTTTTACACTATTCGTCTATAGGCCGACCAAACTTATTACTTTTAACGTACGTGCTTTATACAGGTAGTCAGAATTAGAATAGATGCGTTGTTAATATTTTATGACTGCCTTTTTATTTTGCGAAATCTACACAAATGAATTAAATTAATTATTTTGTAAATATTAAGTATGTGTTGTCATTTTCAGTCTTTCGAGTCGCATTTGAATGGGCGGGCTCATCAGGCTCTAGCTAGAATTCTTGACCTCCGTTTCAAAAAACGAGTTGACGTTTTGATGACTGATTCCAAGGTGAGTAGAATTTGTGTAGTTGAATTTACTCTTCAAATTGAGCAAAATGTTTGAATTTGAACTCTTCGAATTTGTCCCACAGCTTAATGAAGAAGAAATTGCTATTGAGATTGAACGTCAGAAACGTGCGGGGAAAGCCACCCAAGGTGGAAACAAGAATAAGAACTTCTGTAAAATGTGTGACTGCAACTATGCTGTTAATTGGGGAACACATAAGCTCAGCCTGGGACACAGGGTTAGTTCTGAAAACCATAGTTTTGTACCTTTCTTAACCCGGAGTTTAGAGTAGAGCACGTTACGTAAAATAACGTTCTTTAAAAAGTACATTTTACAAATATTCTTAAATAACTCCCGGAAGCTAGTTTCTTCAAGCCGTTTCCGTTTAGCGATTTTGTCCTGTCATTGATAATAGACTTCGTAAAAACAAATGATGTTGTGACGAGTCAGTTAATTTGTTTTGTTATTGTTGTGAAGAATTTCAACTTTCACTGAGTTTCACTGTTATCAGCCTTCGGACCGGCTTCTTATTGACAATAATGAGACAGGAAAAGATTGAAATCACAACATGTTATATTTATATTCTTATATTACATATGCGTAGGGTAGAGACATAAACGCGATGAAACACAACAAATAGACTAATATTTATATGAGAACATAATATTCTTCGATTTTATCCTTCGGAGAATCTGGTAATGGGTTTACGATACCTTAGCTGGGCAGTAGAGTCTATTCGCTAAAAGTTCTCATTAGAACACTTTGGTTGAGCATTGACTCGGCAGGTAAGATATGGATGGGTGACTGTCTATATCCCTGC